>CAEFZY010010466.1:0-21355 GCA_903066815.1 Brachyrhaphis roseni
GTGGCGTTCAGTTTGTCACCTGCTGCCGCGATCGACTCAAAACCTTCCCGCGATCGACCGGTAGATCGCGATCGACCTTATGAGCACCCCTGGCCTAAAGTATTGGCTCACCTGTCTTGACTCACATCTGAGCTTAAGTGACATCCCATTCCAAATCCATATGGTTCAATATGATATCGGCCCACCCTCTGCAGCTAGAACAGCTTCTACTCCTCTGGGTAGGCTGTACAAAAGGTTTAGGATTCTTTGTGCAGATTTTACACTATTCTTCCAGAAGCACATTTGTGAGGTCACATACTGATGTTGGATGAGAAGACCTGCTCTCATTCTCCGCTCTAATTCATCCCAAAGGTTTTCTATCGAGTTGAAGTCTGTACTGTGTGCAGGCCAGTCAAATTCATCAACAAAAGACTCTGTCATCCATGTATTTATGGACCTTGCTTTGTTTCTCTGGTGCAGTCAGGTTGGAAGAGGAAGGGTCCAGATCCAAACAGTTCCCACACAGTTGGGAGCCAGGAATTGTCCAAAATGCCTTGGTATGCTGAAGCACTGAGAGTTACTTTAACTATATCTGAACTAAGCCAAGCTCCTGGAAAACCACCCCACACCACAATCCTCCCTCCACCAAACTTTACACTTGAGACAATGCAGTCAGACAAGTACCGTTCTCCTGGCAACCGCCAAACCCAGACTTGTCCATCAAATTGCCAGATGGAAAACCGCAATTTGTCACTCCAGAGAACACGGCTCCACTGCAGTCCAGTGGCAGCGTGCTTAACACCACTGTATCTGACGCTTTCCTTTGCACTTGGTGATGTATGACTTGGATGCAGCTGGTCACCATGGAAATCCATTCCATGAAGCTCTCCATGCACAGTTCTGGAGCTAATCTGAAGGCCAGTAGTGACTGACTCTGCAGAAAGTTGGCAACCTCTTCACACTATGCGCTTCAGCGTCCGCTGACCCTGATCCGTCAGTTTACGTAGCCTACTACTTTGTTTCTGAGTTGCTTTCATTTCCAAACACTTCCATTTTCTTGTAATGCAGCTGACAGTTGACTGTGGAATATTTAGGAGGGAAGAAATTTTGCAACTGGATTTGTTAAACGGTTGGCATTCTATCATCCTACATCATAAATTATTTTTATATATGTATAACATATGTAATATTGCTTTATTTCCAAGGTAGCGCTCTTGTGTCAGATAATTGAAATCAATGTTAGAGAATAATTAAAACTTTTTAAGATTTATAAAATCTCAGTTACCCTTCATAGTGAACCCCGGTATTATGCCAAGCATCATAGCTCATTTTAGCTGGCATTTTGCTGTGCCCGAGCAGCCAAAGGGGGGTCTACTTTTTACTATGTCTATGCACACATTGAACACAGGAGAACCTCATTACATAAATGTGAGTGGTAAATTCACATCTTCAAAGGGACCCTGATGTACATTCACAGTTTAGATGCTACAGAATCCCATTGACATTAAACAAAGTGCAGCACAAAGAATGTCCTCGTTGTGTCATATGAGTGATGTGCAGGCTGGAATTTCATTGAGAGAAACTGCGTGTGAGGAAAAACTACCACTCAAAAATATGTTAAAACATTCTAATCATGGTGTGATCAACTTCTGCCGACTGAGATTTCTGCTGAGTATTTGCTCTCCAACATCAAAAGAATAGAACACCCCATTTCTGAAACTTTTCTTATTTTGTGCCAGGTCTCATCTAAAAAGAGGAACAAACTCATGAGTTGTTCAAACAATCCTGAAACTGAGCAGGGTTGATTCACGCAGTAAGTTGTGGTAGTAAGTTGATTCAGGATAAGTGTCAACTTATCTGAACTATGCGTGTATCCTGAAGACCCATATAGCATAGTTACCCCAGAACTCACTCTGGACTTTCACTTATCCTGCTTTCTGAAAAAGGGCCATGTTGTACAAGCAATTGCATTTCGTAAGTAATATTCAACCTAAAACATCACAATGTGTGTTTAGCTTTTCTTTTTCAATTTTCCTTGATCCTCCAGCTCTGGTCAAAGTCCTGCTGCAGTTTAGTTTTGATCAGCTGAAGAAAAATCCCTGAAATTGTCAGTTTTGCATAATTAGACTCATTTGTAACACAGCTGTTTATCCGTAATGAACATTCTCTGTGTTTGAATCCCTTTTGTCCATGCAATGTAGCATCACCCACATCGACCCTCCATCTGAAAGGTTTATATCACAAGCCAGTCAGTCCATCTGCTCAGATCAGCAAAAGGTTATGGCCTTCAAATTGGTATTTTACTGACTTTCATGGCCCTCTTTTTCAAAATAAGCACTGTGCTTTTTGTACTACCGCAGCAGATCAGAAAGCTTTCCAAGCAGCTTCTATTGTGCTAACAGATTTGATTTCCTAGACAGTGTTATTTATGAAATGGCTTTGAGAAGATGCCTGAATCAAAATGTGATAAGGGGCACAAACTGTGAATATAATTGCTATTTTCCATTTAGACACTAAACTGCCATGCAAAACAAATTGTGACAGATTTAATCTCACTTTTAAGAAATTACTCACCTGCTTCATTCTCTTTGCTTTCGCCTCAGGTATGTTCCCTGGGGCTGTCAGTGTTATGACAGCCTGTAAAGTGAAGTAATGAGTCTTCTTGCCACATGGTCAGTCTGTTTTGCTGTGGGCCACAGGACAGATAAAGTCACAGTGACAACTACCCACAGAGGGATCAGTGTGTTAAACAGTATCAATATCTGAGCCATAATTTCCCCTGAGGGCAGATTATCTTTGTTTGCTTCACAGCACTAATAACATTTAGTTTGGAGCAGTCACAGCGCAGAGCAAATATTTTAAAAATCACAGTGCGATGCTGTCAGCAGCATGAAAAAGACGGTCCAGTCACCTCAGTCAGGGAACTGAAAAACAGTCAACCTCGATAAAACACATGAAAGTACAACATGACTGAAGTGAGTTCAGACTGATTAACTGATGCCCAACAGACATCAGCATGCGGTCAAGCTGAATGCAAGATACAATGCATGACATGAGTGTCGTGATCCGTGTTTTTCTCTGTGTTTTCAGTGTCTTCTCAGTCTCCCTGTTGTCCTATCTCCCCTTGATTACTCCCAGGTGTGTCTCGTTTCCCTGATTACCCCTCTGTGCATTTAATCCCACCTGTGTCCTTTGTCCCTCGTTGGGTCCTTGTTGTATGCGTCTATTCAGTGTCGTTTGTCCATTCGTTGCCTCCAGTTGCTACTGGTGTTGAGCCCTGGCTTTCAGCTCAGCTGTGCTGCCTGGTTGTTGGACATTTTGTGGATTATTCTCAACATTAAACCTTCATTTCATTTGAACCTGGGTCAACTGCGTTTGCCTCACTGCCTTCCACACCGCACTTCATGACAATGAGCTAATTCCACATAACTTTCTTCCCTTAGTATCTAAAACTAGTTATCAATTTTGGGCCAGAAAACATACTGTTCTGTTATATAAACTGACCATTTTCATAAAGTGTACACATTTTGCAATTATAGTGGTGGCTGAATTTTTTCCAAAGTTCTCCAGGTTTTTTCCAGTATGTTTTGATGACTTCCATCTTCATTCTGCATATCCTGGTCATAGAGCGTACTTTACTGGTACTATCCACTAAACATGGAGTCAAATTTGCTTCTAAACAGTTTATTGGCTCTATTCACAAATTTTGAATGTGATGAACCCTTCAAAACATTGACTTTGTTGTCCCTAAGCCACTTTGTAACTACCGTAATTTGATAGATCGGGTCATTGTACATTTGGAACAGTCAAGCAACTCAGCCAACCAGCTGAAGTTTAAGTATTTTCACGTTCTTTCCTCATAACTCTATCTTTAAGCGTGCCAGCCAAAAGTACATAGGCTCTATAAAGCTGACCAGCTGCCTGGTTTCCAATGTTATATGACAATTTATGCTAATAGTTGTAAATAAATAAGATTGTAAAAATACTGATGTATATTATTACAGAAAACATTTTCCCATTGTTTTTAAATTTCTTATTTTCTCTTTTTTTTTTAAAGAAAACACCTCTGTCACTAACATCCATTTTAATGCTAACATCCATTTTAGCGCATGTTTAAATATTAGACGGATCCTGATTGTTTTGAGTAGGTCTCAGTTTAGGTTAGATTTAGATTCATAGTTTAATCAATATATAACTTAATCAGTAGAACATTTTTCTTAGATATATTCACGATTTGATTAAAATTAATCTGATCAATAGTTTTTTTTATATGAGATCACATTCTTAAGAGTGTATAAATCATATATTTATTTGTCAATGTTTCAGGTCATTATAAGCAAATTAGTTGAAAACTAATCAGAAAATATTGAGTGTAACAGATGATTTGGTATTGAAACTGTTCATGTCCGTTTTATCAGAGTTTGAGGATATTATATAAAACGTGTGCTAATTTTTATAGTCAATCTGCTGTTTGATGCACTGGGTCAAAGGTCAGGAGAGCTCTGTGTGGTTCAAGAACCAGTTTGAGGCAGTTTGAAGGGATGAAAAACACGGATAGCTGATAAACTCTGGTCCCTGTCTTGAGTAAAATGTTTCTGTATGAAATGAACACATCTATTGTTCATGCCCTGGGGAAGTGAGCAGGTAGGATAGTTTAGACAGCGATGAAACCATCCCTTGACCTTGATAACAGCTGCAAACAGCAACATGTCATTACAGGCTGTTTGAGGCCACCTTTAAACTGTACGTTAGACGCATCAGACAGTAAAAAAAAAATTTACTTTTATACTTGATATAAAAGTGATGGAGCTAAAACAGCTGGTCAGATCAGTGGGGTGGAACTGTCTTAACTTCCACACACAGTGAACTCTGAAGGCGCGTCTTTGTATTTTTCTAAGGTAATTCATTTATTCTTTGTGGCTTTGGTTTCTGATGATTATGATGAGCTGTTGATGTGATTTTATGCATTTGATTGTTTGAATAAAATTCTGGATGATTGTGAAGTTGAACAGTGACTGTTTCATTTTTACACACATGACATTAACGGACCAGGGGAGACGAGATAACAAACTGTCAGGTTCTGTGTTTTTCTGTGTATTTATTTCAAGTTCTGTGTCTCTGTGCTCTCCGTGTTGTCCTGTCCTCCCCTTGATTGAGGGGAGGACACGTTAGTGTCTCCCCTGAACGTGTGTCTCGTTCCCTGATTACCCCTCGTGTATTTAGTGTCACCTGTGTCTCTGTCGGGTCCTTGTCTATGTTCGTCTAACCGTTGTCGTGTCCATTCGTTTGCCGTGCGCTACCTGTGCTAAGCCCTTGTGTTCTGCTATGCAGTGCTGCCACGGTTTGTGGACTGTTTATCCTGGTCATCATCATTAAATACATAATTTTACTGCTAACCTGGGTCTCCAAGCGTCTGCCTCACCTCCACCTCAACACCACTTCATGACACACAGCATCAAGTAGCAAATATATCTCGTTTCTCAACAATATCAACACTACATGTAAAAATAATGACCAAAATAAACCGCAGGAAATTCTAAAGTCAGCTAAATTGTCATTGCGGGAGCTACACACTCTGCTGTCACGATTGTCTAGAGACTGAGAGTACGCATAACTGGTGATTTCCTATCAACTTGAGTCTTTTTAAAATGTCCTCTTCCCGATTCCATGTCTTTAAAAGCAAAAACTCTCTCAATACAGATGTGAGTCCAAAGATGTACATTCCAGACTGAACAATGTTAGTGAGGATGAATACAGGCAATTTTAAAAATGTGTCCATGGTAGCAATGCTTTCTGTGTGATGACAGAAACACTGCAGACCCGTCACAATCTAAAGAAGCAAACATCAGCGCCTCTTCATCTATCAATCATCTCCTGAATATTTTATGATTGATTAAGTGTCTTATTGTAGTAAGTAAACTATTATGGTTTGATTATTTGCTTAAGATGTCGAGTTTGAATATTGATTTTATATATTATAGTATTAGATAAAATCATATAAATGGCCATTAAAAGAACAAATCTTATAGATTAACAGTAAATACATATTTCCTACTTTTAAAAAGTTTGTTAGGGCTTTCTGTGTATTTTGTTTAGAAATGTTATATTTTGTGACTACATTGTTCAGTGGCCATTTAATGTTCACTATTATTTTATTAACATGGTTTACCAGTTTGGATAACCTCACTTCCTATCAATGAAGAAAAACATGCAAACCAACAATGCGCCAGACACAGTCCTGCAGCCCAAGTGCGGTTCTAGACAGGGACCTACAAGGGTGTGTTTTTGACAGTAGAGTGACACGGGCCATGGTGGGCGTCCCTCATTTAAATTTCTGAAATGGATACACTGCATTAGTATCCATTCTAAAAACTTTCTCATGCATCAACACATGCAGATCTCTCTACCAGGGGTGCCCAAAGTGGGTCCTGGAGGGCCGGCATCCTGCATGATTTAGTTCTCTCCCTGGTTTAACGCACCTGGATCAAATGATGGCTCATTAGAGGCCTAAGAAGAACATTGACATGCTGAAAAGGTTGCTGGTACGACCAGGGAGAGAACTAAAACGTGCAGGATGCAGGCCCTTCCTGACAGCCCAGTGTCCTTTTATTTATGTCCTCTTGGTTTTGTTTTGTTTTTTATGTATTTATTTCTAGAATATCATTTTAACGTAGGATATATGCATATTTGCCTAACCAGTGTTGTTATTTACAAACTGATGAGACAGAGGTATCATACTATTGTTCTGGAAAATGTTGAGTGCTCAATTAACATGAGTGAGATAATATTTGCAGACCCATGTGGATGTGGTGACTGCAAGAAAAAGCAGTGGTTTATCTCATAGTGGCTGCCTACACACCTGCATGGTTTAGCTACGTTGCAGAGGGGCTCAGTCTCTATAGCTGTGGGCTCAGAGGGAGTGTAATACGAAAACAGCCACGGTCATAGTGGACCAGAGGCTCCTATGCATCCCCACCTCTAGCTTCTCTCCCGCAAACTAATAATCGCTTCCAATTATTTTAAGTATTCATAACCTCTATTTGGCTTTCTACACTTGACATTGTTCAAATGACTCTACCTAGGTTTTAATTTGCAGCAGGAAACACATTTTTCGAAATCAGTACTAGGGATTCTATATACCTTGTGTGGTACAAGAAAGATGTGACTTACTTAAAGCTGTAAAGCAGCTTTGGATGACACTGAGGTTTATTGTTAAAGCTCATGAAATGTAGTAGTTTTGTCTGTATGTGTAAAAATGTTCTGTCCAAAGCTAATCCATCTATAATCATAGTATTCTGCAGATAATGACAGCACATATGCTATAGTTTTGAAAGGGAAAAGCAACTCGTTAAAGTCTAGAATCTTTCAGATTCTTTGATTTTATCAATAAGAATTGGTTGTTCTTGTCTGCAGAGACATCTTTTCAAATAGCTCAGGAAAAAAATAGGAAAAAATTAAAATGTACATATCTTTTAACGCTGAAGAAAGACAGAGAATATAACAATAGTAGTTTAAATAACAAAAGGTAAAAACTATTCTTCTACCTCATCTATGACTGAAGAAATACCCAAATTTGAACTCTGCTAGCATTATGTTTTCATCTCAAGTGTTTGATCGATTGTGCAACTGAATGGTTTTTGATGAAGAAGATGGCTGGATCAGTGTTATAGGTTGTAACTCAACATTCGTCTCTTGATGCCCTTTTGGCTTCCATAGCGTATCAGGCAGGATGGGAGATTGCCCTTTGGAGGCTCTATCTCAGGCAAATTGTCAGAGGGCTCGCCCACCTTTTCTATCAATTTACAGACCTTTTGTACCCAGGCAGCTCTGCTCTCATTACTGCAGCCCTGGGTTCACACACAATCTTTTAGATTCAATTAGCGTAGATGCGCAGCAAAATATCGAAGGGCATTTTGCTGGAGCGAAGCCTCAAGGAAACTGGAAAAGGTCACACATCTGACTTCCTCTCAGAGAGGTACAGATAGAAGGGAGAAAAAATGTCACGTTCAATGGGCTAAAATGGCATTTCATTCCCAGCACTACACCGCCACAGTAACTAAATTTCATTTTCCTTCAGAAAATGTTCTGCCTGGAGCCACCAACTGTTTCAGTTTAATTCATAGAACAGCTGGCTTTTAATATCCCAGGTACATTACAGCTTTAGCACTTCATTAATATTCAGGCCCCAACCCCTGGCCAATCTTTACTGGACTGAAATATGCTATCATTGAACCCAGTAAGAGCGCAAACTTGGAGGTTGAACTCTCAACATTACATTGTAATATATGGAACATACCCAGCTGGGCCACTGAAAGCAACACCAATTTGGTGAATAAAGTGCTCCCTTTTGACAAGAGGTTTAACATAAATACTGTATTATGCATGGAAATCAGGCATCACCCTCATTCGCTGTAAATTCTTACTGAGGATGACCTTGGTGGACGACAGGTGTTAGAGCAGGAATAAAACATCCTCTATAACCTGGTGGTGATATAAAATTGTTAATTAAGTATTAAGATCTCAAGATTCACATACATTAAATAAAATGTGCATGACATCACTTATAATGGTTAGCATTTTACTGCAGATAAAATAAGTATTGAGCATGAGGTACCAGGGGTGGGATCCTCAGACCAACGGTGAGGCCATATGCTGGTGCAGTGGACCCTGGAGTTTGATTCAAAATCTAAACTTTCATGGGATAATAATTCAGATTTACGTTGTTGTTGTTTTTTCCTCAATGCACTATGTAATGAATACACATTTTCAACTGACATATTTTATTCATTGGGATCTAGGATGTGTTCCCTTTAATATTTGAGCACCACACTTTTTAATATTAGGTAGAGATTTTCTCAAGCAACATTTTGTAACAAGGCCTCTTTTCCAAAATAAAACTCTTCACAAACATACAGTGGATCAAGCTCACATCATTTGACCAAGCCCAGGATTGGTCAAATAGCTTCGAGAAAAGTCTCAATTCAACACAGTTATAACCACAAACAAACCAATTCATTGATCAACATTACAAGCCCTCACAGTAAATTCTGCAGAGTTAAATCAACACTTGCCGAGTCTATTTGGTCCTTATCAGAATTGGTGTTAATTTAACTTTTTTTCAGAATTATTTCAACAATAGTTTGAGTAATTATAACTTTTTTAAGTGATAAAACTACTCAGTTTCTTGTTGCAATAACTCTGAAAAAGAGTTACATTAACACCAATTCTGATAAGGACCAAATAGACTCGGCAAGTGTTGATTTAACTCTGCAGAATTTACTGTGCTGTTGTACATACAACCCGTTTGTGTGAACAGAAACAGCTTAATCAGTAAGGGAATGAGCAGAATGAAATATTTCTATAATGATAGACTGACTTAACAGTCTAACAGTAGAACTGCACTGTGTCAGAGCCTTGAAAAGCTTCCGAACTATCCAGAACCATTTTTTCAGGTAGTCACCATCAGGTAATATACTGAAACATGTGAGATTTCAGTATACAATCATGAACTACCTGTACGTCTCCTGTGTAGCTGGAGGAATAGTCAGTGCAATAAATGAGTTGATGTATCTGGTTGTCCAGCGCAGCCAGGATCCTGTTGGGACTCTTCCAGGGGGGATCAAGCTTCATACAATCCTCTGTGGGATTATGCAGTCATATTAAATCCCCTCCCTACTGCATATGGCTGCTGACAAGCAGTTCCGTCATGGTGAGATTTTTTTCTCTCACAGGCAAGAATGACTATACTGACGTCTGCATGCAGATCTCCCAAAAGCGAGACCATATGTCTGCAGAAAAGCAGGAGTTCAACTGGGTCCTCTAAGAAGATAAAACATCCGCACGGACAAAGGCTCCATGTCCATGAATGAGAGATTAATGAGGGTAATGGGCGTGGAGAAGCCTGACCGCTGCCTTCCTGGGCAATTCTGCTCTATCCTCATCTTTTCACTTCACTGTTGTATCTGGGCTTGCTTCCATTGAACTTCATTGCTCTGGTAGAGTTAAGAAGCAACTTAAACTCTTCTCTTCCTGTTCGCCAATCAGTGAAGAGAAAGAGAAGCTGTGAACTTTGATTTTCTGTGCTGTTTCAGAATTGTAGTCTGCCTGTAGTTTTAGCAGGAAGTGAAGGAAGCCGTTCAGTCAATGTTGGTCACGCTTCTAAATATTGAATTGGCATTAACAGCGTCCTTGCTCAGTTCAATTTTTTTCTCTCCCAGTGGCGGATGAATGTTTACAGCACAGGCACCTTCCAAATAGCTTCATACTGTCAAGCAGGGTCGGCCCAAGGCATAAGCAAACTAAGCAGCCGCTTAGGGCCCCTGGGTCACTAAGGGGCCCCCTCAGTGGAGTTGATTTTTTTTTTTAAGTAACGTTTTCAATGTCATTATAATAACAAAAAACACAATTTCATTATGAAGTGATTTGTTTTTACAATTATATATATTTGATTATGTATGTAGAAATCATTATTTTATGGACAAGAAAAAAATTAATTGCTCTTCGGAGGCCCCCTGGTGGCTGCGGTTGGTCATGCATGCTTTGCTGCTAATATGAGCTGCTGTGCAATGTGCAGTGTGCATCCAAATGTCCAAAGCTCCGGTAGAAGATGTTAGCAAAAACAATGTCTCAAAAAAGAACTTATCCTTCAGGGAGAGAGAAAAGAAAGAGGAAGAATAGAAAAAAAAGTCAAGATAAAGGTTTGTTTTAATGTGTCTTGGTAATGTAATGTTTATCAAAAACATTTGTGGAGCTGCTAATAGAAAATTAGTTTCATAGCGACCTTGAGTCCAATTCAACAGCTATGTATATATTTTTTTTGCTGCTGAGCATATTCATTTTGTGGCTAAAAGAAACATTATTTTTACATCAACTTTTAAGGTATGTGAAACTTTAGTTAAAATCATTTGAAGGCTCAGAATCAACCTGAGCCTGTAGCCAGAATCAAACTGGTCCACTTTCTCAGGGGAGAAAGACTCACCTGGTAGAAATACAATTTTTAGCTATTGGAGTTACGCTTCAGAGAAATTAATTTAATCAAAGAATGCCATCAATATGTCTGTATGTATTCTATCTTAAGTAGGGCTGCACTGATTGCAATTTTCTGGCCGATCCCCAGTTTAAAAAGCCTGAATTGCTGATTTTGACTTTAGCTGATACCAATTTTTTTGTCTTAAATGTCACTAAATGTAGCAAGAACATCACTGAGTTGGCAACAGTTGGGTAAATATTTTTAACTGCAAATGTCCAGAGATGACCTAGTGGGTCTGTCAGTATTCTGTAGAGCAGAAGAGGACAGAGGCTGATTTTTAAACCTTTGCTGACGAAGATAAGATCAGGGGATAGGATCAGCTTCACATGTAAGCATCGGCTGATCACAATCCCCCAAAATTAAGGAAATCGGCTCCCAGAAATCGACTGTCTGATAAATGTATCTTGTGTTATACATGCATAGGATATAATGTAAACAGCACTATCAAAGATTCAATAAATTTATAGTAGGTGTGCGAATGATCTAATCATCTAACTGTTGATTGTAGCATTCCACATTATTAGCAGGAATAGAGGGCCCTAAAACCAAATTTTGCTTAGGGCCAATTGGAGGCTTGGGCTGGCCCTGGCGTCAAATGGTGCATTCCATGCGTTATGGGAAAATGTTAGTGATTGGGTAAAATTTAAAACTTCAACAGATGTTTGTCAATAGCTGAGAGCCCAGACCCTCTGGGTGAAGCAAATCGTAGAGCCAGGGGCGGCTTTTACTAGCCTGGGTGAAAGCATGAACTGATAGATGTATTATAGGCTAAAGTAACAACTCAGACATAGTAATCCCAACAATAGAAAAATGACCAGTTATGTTATTTAAGAAGTGTTGAATATGAATATGACTAGGGGCTGCACAGTGACGCAGTTGGTAGCACTGTTGCCTGCAGCAAGAAGGTCCTGGGTTTGATTCCCGGCCTGGGGTCTTTCTGCAAAGTTTGCATGTTCTCCCTGTGCATGCGTGGGTTCTCTCCGGGTACTCCGGCTTCCTCCCACAGTCCAGAAACATGACTCTTAGGTTAATTTGTCTCTCTAAATTGTCCCTAGGTGTGGGTGTGTGTGTGCATGGTTGTGTGTCCTCTTTGTTTCTGTGTAGCCCTGCAACAGACTGGTGACCTGTCCAGGGTGACCTCGCCTCTCGCCCGGAACGTAGCTGGAGAGGCACCAGCACCTCCCGACCCCACTAGGGACAAGGGTGAAGGAAAATGGATGGATGAATATGACAATGATTGTATTTGTGGCTTTAAGAATTGTATTTTATAACTTAGATGTAAAACATTGTGTGTAGTGTCCTGTTAGGATAACACCATTTTTGGGTAAAACATTTCTTAATGATGAACAGCTGCCAAAATTCATGTTACTTTAAAGATGCAACATAATTAATTAGGACAAAATACAAAAAATCTTTCAGCAAGAATAGCTGAGGTAGTGATGAAAAGATCTTCATCAGCTTCATCACGAAGCAACGTTTGTTGTTACAGGTGTCATATTTATTGCTGAGACTTTTCAAATATTTGATAAATATTTTGCTTATTTGGGGAATTTCCAATATTCGTCATGTATCGAGTTAAAATTTATCTTTTCCCTCACCATAAATTTTAACTTTATTAGTTAAAATTTATGGTGAGGGAAAAGATAAATTTTTCCCTCACCACAAGTCAAGGATAAAGAAGCAACATTTAAAGAAAGGTGTTGAAACCATTGTATTATTTCGAAACAGGTTTGACGTACATTGAAATAGCCTTGAGTATATGAAAGAGAATAATTTTTTGTTGGTCTGTCTTATTTTAAATTATGAAGATACTAGCTTGTTTACATAAGCCAGGTCTTTGCTCTATTGGGATTTCTTTAAATATCTCATGTTTTTTTCTTCAAATAACTCCAATTACTCTTTTGTAAACAGGAAACACAAGTAATTCTTACACTTTTACCCATCAGATTTATGTCAACATGTTTACACAAATTGACTATTGAGATATAGATTTCCCAAATGATTTTTTCTGTAACTAGCAATCTTGTTTTAAATCATAACTGTTACCAATACTCCGGCTTCCTCCCAGACCAAAAACATGACTCTCTGGTTAATTGGTCACTCTAAATTCTCAATAGGTGTTTAGGTGTGCATGTGTGTGTGTTCATGATTGTTTGTCCTGTCTGTCTCTTTGTTGCCCTTCAATGAACTGGTAAACTGTCCAGGGTCACCCCCACCTCTCACCCGTTGACCTCTGACGATAGGCACCAGTTTCCCTCCCAACCCCAATGGGATAAGGCCAGGTGTAAGAGAATGGATGAATGGATGAATGTCACCAGTTGATCTGGGTTTGTCTTCTAAAGCACCAACAGCTATCAGAAGACAAAACTAAATCAGGAGTAGTGAACATCATCCTGTCTGGGATGTTAGTCAGACAGAGCAGGTTACTTCAGCATTAAACCAGAACTTGGATGAAAGCTTGATGTTTATCTTAATTGCATGTTTTCCACATTGATTTATTTTATGGTTAGACTGAATAAACTCAGATATTATCTTACTGCCATTAGAGAGATTAAATCACCTAACCAAATATTCCATGGAAAATTCTCAAACATCCATTTTAAATTCTTAGAGTACATAGTGATATGCAGATTAGAAAAATGTAACAGACATTCTTAAGGGAGGAAAAATTTATGGTCAACATTTCTGCAACTAGTTTTTAACCATGTTTTATTTCATTTCCTTTGGGATTAATAAAGTATTTTCATATTGAATTCACATGCTTTTTATTAATATCTACTTTCCACAAAGGATTAAAAAAGGCTAAGTTTCCAAGAAGCTACTTGACAGCCTCTCTGACTCACTAATTACCACAGATTAAAAAGTTGGAAAATCTAAATCCCCACTTTGACTCTGGTTGGTGGACAGCTTTTACATTGCTTCACAACCTCTGAGAAAATCCTGCGTGTTGGGATTTGTGGTCAGTGTGGTGAGTATGAATTTGATGAACACACACAGACAGTATATCTTTCTCACAATTTTTTTTATTGACTTCCATTCATTTCTATAACCAAATCTTGACTTTCACGCTAAACCTAACCATAAACCTGATTCATTTCACACCTTAGTCTTAAACCTATCTCCTAACCCAAAAACAGCACTTGTTCTTAGGACACAGGTTTGAGCACCATAATGAGCGTGAATTAGACATTTGTTACATGTAGTACTTCCATTTATAGAGATATTGATGTCTCTCAAAAAATCCAGTCCAGTGTAATTCACCTACATCATGTCTGAAAGCCCACATAAGAAATTAACAAGATGCAGATGTAAGATACAGCTCATGGGTTCAAAAACATTTTCCCATTGGAAGCCATGACTCATTTAAAGATAGATTTAAGCTAAGTAATATGTGAACTGAGGAGGAAAACAAACATTAAAACCACTAAACAAAGATGAGAAAGGCATTGGGCTGGAAGTGTGTGTGTGTGTGTATGCTGAGGACATTGAAGAGAAATAATATGTGTTGCTTTTCTTGAAAATGTCATCATGAGCTAAGAGAAACTTCAATTGTAGAAAGCTAATGCAGTAGTAGTTTTAAAGGTTAGGTTGTATTCAGCACAGAGCAAAGCTGTTTTCAAAAAGGTTAACCATTTAGAATATGATCAAACAAAAGTCTCAAACCTATAGGAATAGTAAATGGAAAAAATGAAACACACAAAGCTTAAACTAGAAGATTTGCACCAATAATAATAGACTTAGTAATAGATTCTTGTACTGACCTCAAGTTGTTTATAGTTTGGGAAAGTGGGTTTAAGTTGCTGAAGTAATAAAGACAATAGTCTACTAAACACACTAACTGGCAGACTGAATGAATCTTTTCAGGGCCTTTCTGCATAGAGTTTGTTGTAAGTTGACTAAAACCCAATCAGCACATCTGCTACTGCTGTTTGCTCCATTGATTTACAGACTTCAAGTACAGGCATATTTGTATGTCAACATTCCATAATGTGAAAATTGTTTTAGGTGTATTTAAGTTAACAAAAAAATTGCCTGAATGTTATGCTCACTTTTTTCAGCACTATAGTTATACCCCGCCTGAAAAAGAATGAATTTCGGCCTGTTAAACTAAATATGCTATCACCAAGCAAAGTGGCGAATGGGATGTCTCTCACACAGGTTGGTCTCAACTCAAAATAATAGTTGAGACCAACGGAGTCAGTGACTCTTTTAGTGTTATAGCCGCTGTAATTTACTCTGCTTTTGCACAAACACCAAAATATTTAACATTTTGGATTTGCTGTGAGCATATACTACTTTCTTTCTGTTTTGTTTTGCTCTTCTATACTCAAACTATTTTTTTTCTAAGGTACAATTCTCAGTATATAAGCTTCCATAACACTTTCAAATGCATACAAGTATACCCAGTAGGATCTACATTAAGGCTATATTCAAGTTTGAACAATAGAAGACTGCTTGTTAAAAATGATCTCTCTCTGCTCCTTTCCTGCATGTACAGGTCTGATATTGATTCAGTGATAAGTTCTGGCAAGACTTAATGCCGGAGATTACCATTTCTAAATTTAGAAGTAATCTGTTGTGTTTGTGGTTAATCAAAGCTATGAGGTGATTAAATGTTGGTAATTCTGTCCTAATTCAATTCAATATTTATTGCAAATTGTTCATGGTCAGTCAAGAATCGTCTTTTATTCAGTAAATTTACCGGAATCCAAAATTTGAATTTTCCACCATAATTATCAGTTTCATAGTTGCATGAGTAAATTTAAAAAATCAGTCATGCCTGAAATAGTTTTAATGTGAAAGTTCCATGAACCGACAGGTTCTTTAAGTGACTTCCTGAAATCTAGATGTAGAGGTGACCTTTGATCATAAAAAGCTGAGCGTTGACCTAAATAAATTAAATTGAGGAAGTTAAAGAATGGAATTAAGAGCCTTTTCTGCTAGAATTTAAAAGGATGAATGTTACCAAAACTTATAGCTGAAGCTGAATTAAGTTTCAGTCGGTTTGGTTTTCATTCAAATTCTCTATAATTAATCAAATGAAATGTAACAAATAAGACTGAATACTGGAATTAAACTAAAAGGTAGCTTATGGCTTAACATATATTCATTATGAACACTTAGCTGTATAACTCTCACAACTATTGAAATGGGTTGCTTGTCTGCTGTTGACTATCGGTCAGAGGTAAACCAAAGAGTCATGTCACATGGAAAACACATTACTGAGAAATCAAAGCTATTTCACAAGGTCTAGCCTACCTTTGCAAGCCTGCTAGGTTTAGCAGGCTGCTGCTTTCTCTTCTCTACGCAGTTTTCTTTGATGCTGATGGGGGGGAAAAGCTGCTTCTAAGCTATCAACAGGGGAGAGAAAAATCCATGTTGTGTCACCTATCGGGATTTTAGAAGTGCAGCAGTGAGTGAACCTCTCATCCTCAGAGAAAAGAAAAGCAGACTATTGACACAATCACAGTGCTTTTCATGACGATGAACATTGTCTAGACACATACCTAAAATAATCAGAGCTGGTGCAGCCACACTCCAGGTGGGCTGCACAAAGGAAGAAGGTAAGCAAAAATCCAAAACTCCATGTCTGTGTCAAGAGGGGAAGAAAAACAATATATAGCAGTTTATTGAACAAGCCATGCTTTTCCTTCAAAATATGATTAAAAAAGACAGCAATTCCAATCTGAAATGAGTTTTCAGAGGTATATGTAATAAAATTTATATAATGCTCACATACACTGTGCAGATTTTATTTCTTCTGGGAGGAGAGAATTGGCCTTTTCATTGTTTGTCATTCTGATTCAGGTGTGTCCATATAGTTTATCACACTGCTCAGAGGTATTGCAGCATTTTCCACTAACTTGACTTTTTGACCATAATTATCTCATTTGCATTCATTTACAGTCTGTAAAAATAGGCCTAAGAAATCTATTGTAGCATCCATCACTCTGCATATTTTTGTGTAGGATAGATAGAAAAACTGAAGCCAATCAGAATTTAAATTAGCTTCCAAAACAATGTTTAGGGATGAATGGGAGATATTTGCAGAGGGATTTGTCTGTAACAATGAAAAAGTGAGTTTTGAAATAATTACTTCATTCTTGAGGCTTCTGCACATATTTGCTTTCAGACTACTTCTACCTTCCAATACTCTTATTTAGTGTGTAATTTGTTTGCTAAAACAGTGGCTTTTAAATAGATTGAAAGAATTCACTCAAAGTTTTTCATATTTTGTGTATAATATTGACCCAATCCTTTGCTTATTGTAATAGACTTTCACTCTTCTAATATATTTGCTTCAGCTGATTGTGGTGTGGGTTGTTTTGTAAGATATCACGTAAATTTATATTGATCTTGAGTCTGTAGTCACTGTAGTCCTAAAGTGTAGCTGTCAGACAGAATGTTTTATCTTTAAACATTGAATATTTCAATAAACAAAGGAATTTGTATTCAACTCAATGAATGCGACTCACACAGCTCCTGTAACGCCACAATAAGCCTGGCATTCTTCAACCAACTACCTTGCAAGAGATGGTTGTTTCTGTCTAAACTGACATGCCAAGGAAGGGCCTCATTAATCAGAGAAGCAGCCTTGAGGCCTGTATTAACTTTGAAGGAGCTGTAGAGAACCACAACTCAGTCAACAGGACAACTTGGAATTGTGTACTTTCAAAATCTGATATTGGTGGAAGAGTAGCAAGAGGAAAGTGATTGCTAAAAAACAGAATGAGACTTCTTGAAAATTTGCAGGGGACCAAAACAAAATCTTTTGGCCAATAAGTTAGAGTAGAAAAAGTTACAGTGAACATGTCATCTCCATGGCTAAACAGCTTTCCTTCAGCAGGTACACAAGTCAGAATTTATGTGAAGGTAGATGGAACTAAATTCAGAAGAATCCTGAAAAATAAAAGGTCTGAGGCTGCAGAAGACTTGGAACAGGGATGAAGGTTCACCTTCCAGCAGGAAAAAAACATATACATAAGCTCAGAGTTACAATAGAAGGCTTTCAAACCATATGTTTTGGAACGACCTAGTCAAAGTGCAGAAGAAAAAGCTACAATAAATGTGGTGCAATACTTGAGGATCATATTCAAAGGCTTTTCATTCAGAGCTAGAGCTGCTTTCTCAAAAATAATGAACTAAAATTCTCATCTCAAAGATGTGAAGTCTGTTCTACACTGAGAGTCATTCTGAGTCATAGTTGAGAATAATCTGTAAGCTAGCACCAGTGTATTCTGTTCCCAGTAAAATAAAATAAATAAACCTGTTTGAAGCCACAATCAGTTCACCATCATACTTTGAATGGAGACATTTTAATAGCTTTTCTCCATCACCACGACACCTTAATTCACATTTATGCCATCACCAGTGAAAAGTGACAGTGTAGCAAGGCAAGAGATAACAGAAGACAGTGACGAAAAAAAGTTTTTATTAAAGGTCTGTGTCAGCTATAATAGGATTTTCAGTGTGATAATGTATCAGATAGCAATATGAAACGTGATACTGTAAAACATGTTGCTTGGGCTGGTAAAGACCTTTACACCATCGACTTGTCCTCAATGGTGAAGACAAATAATCCAGCTGGTGGCCCGAAATGAATTAAACACTGCTGGGTTACTGCAAAGATATCTTCATAGCTCCGTCTGATCCATAATTCTGCTGCTCACGTTCTCACCAAAACTAGAAAAACAGAACACATCCACTACCATACAAAGCCTGTCATTTAGTCATTAAATGTGTAAAATGAGAGGAATACTCTGCTATTGGCATGTACTGAAAGAGTGTTTTGGCACTAATTAATTTTCTATAACAGGGAATCAAACTCAAGACAGCTGTGGTGAGGACTGTAGTTTCTGCATGGTGAGTCTGCGCTGCCAGATAAACCATCAAGATTCATTTAAAGAAAAAAACAACAGAACTAAGTTTTGCCATGTATTTCAAGGATTTCTTTTAAATTAAAAACATATAACCCTACTCTCAGTGTATTGTTAATTATTACTATTAAAATGGCAGTCAAGAGATTACGGACCATCTGCACTTAGACATCTTTGATCTCAGGGCAAATCTCAGTCAGAGTCTTCAGGCATCACAGATTCAGGGGGTTTTCATGGAACAGATGAGTTGATTGCAGCTCCCACACAAACTCTCTTACCCAGCGAGAAGTAGCTGCTGCTGCAGCACACAGAGATATGAAGTTAATTAAACTGCCAATCTCTGTAAGCGCCGTGACAGCAGAGAAGACAGACCTATGCCTGGATTAGAATGAAGGAGTGCTGGGTTAGGGGTAAGAGTAGAGCAATCTGCAGTGTATCTGGAGTGCTGTTACTAAACAATATCTATTGGATCTGGCTATCTGCAGGGATATTGGCTTCCCAGAGTGTGTATTTAGTTTGCATCTAGTATTAAACTGCCTTCTTAGGCCCTTGGGAGAGAATCAATAGAGGATCTGTTATAACTGAATCCTTGCACTTCACTTCAGTTTGCTATTACATTTACACATGGGAGAGATTCTGTGCACAACACCTATCCACAAGTATGAAATCACTGATGTTCTTTCACCTGCTTGAATAGTAGGAAAAAATAGAAAATATTGATATGACACAAAAATCTTATTTTTTTAACAGGTTAACGTTAAGAACTATTCAAATCTCAACCTTACTCTCTGAATGAAGATCAGTTTGGTTTAGACCTTCTTTGACACTGGCATTAGAGAACTGTTTGTCATCTTTAAAGCACAAATACACAAATGCATATTTGTACATTTTAAAAAAATATTTTCCCAGTTTCACATTCCTTGGCTTTCACATGACTTTCTTCATCCCAATTCTGTTTGGTTCAGATTTATCCCATTTTGATATCTGCACAGTATTTTATGTAGTACTTATGCCTTTACTGTACAATATATTTTTTATAATTATTTAAAATTTTTGCTTAATTTTATTTTACTTTTATCTTTGTGATCTTTGTGTACATGCCTCAATTGCCTGTCATTTTACTGTTACACCTAAATATTCCGTCTGTGGAAAAGTAAAGTGTATTTCTAATAAATACTATTGAGCCAAGAAATAGATTAGGGATTCATAAAACAACTGTTTCAAAACAAGTTATTCTGTTTTTTTATATATATGAATTGTAAACAGCAGAATCATTCAAAGATTCAAAACATAGTGCTTCTCCTCTTGACTCCAGGATATTTGAAAGAAAAGGATGAGGAAGGAAAGACAATAAATTCTAAGGAAAGCACTGAATAATCCTTCAAAATTAATCAGTCTAATCCAGCAAAATTACAGTTGCAGAAAGAAAAAAAAACTGCTTGATTTTATTACATATCTTGGACAGAGCACACCATCACATATTTCATTTCTTTGTTAGTATGCAACACCTTTATCACCTGACTGACAAACCACATCCATTAGTAAAAAATGATTCTGTCCTTAGAATTACAAACAGTATATTAATGCTATGTTATAAGCTTGTGCCAGTTCAGCTTAAAGGTACATTCTCAATAGGAAAGTCCTTTGGTCCTCGTGTTTGCAGACTTTATTTTGTTCTGTTTGGTGCGGTTCACTTTCACGTTGTGCTATTTTTGTAAGCAGACAATTTGTAAATAAGGCCATGTGAGTGATGATCATTTCTCACATTGGACAGAACTGACAGGGCACAACAGAGCACAGATTCACAAAAATCTAACTTTGTAAGTGCAGGTAGCTGAATTTTTGGTGTGCACATTTGTGCTGTTATTACATCAACACAGGCTTCATAATGAGATAGTTTGGAAGGGCATCGGCTAGTGTGTGCTGCAAGTTGAATGAGTTTTTAAAGAGACAGACCCAATTTCAAGGTGTTAGAACAGAAAGTCAGATTTCTTTCAAGTCATATTTGATATGAAGCCTAGGCGAAAATTCAAGCTGGAAGACTCGACCCAGCTTCTCCTCATCACTCAATCATCACGCCTCCGTCGCAACCAATCAGGACCGGAGTACGGCGGGGCCCCAGCCAATCGCTGCCCTAGGTCGCCTTCAAGCGTTCAAGCTGCCTCGGAGCCTTCCTGCTCGTCGGCCGTGCTTCGTTCCGACGTGTGCTCTGTTCCTACCTCTCCGATGTTCAGCCAGCTAATGTCAGCAGCCTCCCTTCGGTCTTTGGTCCGCAGAAGCACCCCGATTGCCTTCCCTTCCTTGGCACAGATCCAGCGAACATCCTTGGCTGCCGGCCGCGCTCCCATTGACTTTTGCTGCTCCTTTCCGATCCAACTACCCATCACGCCTTCCTTCGGCCTCCATCGGCGGCAAAGCAGGAATCTTCTGCCCTTCCCTCCTTCAAGCCGCGGTCGTGTTCTGTCATCCG
>CAEFZY010010469.1:0-15687 GCA_903066815.1 Brachyrhaphis roseni
GAAGCAGTTGTTCAAATAACATAAAAGTTAGAACCCATTCTAGATCTTGTCAAACAGAAAAATGCTGATTTGGCTCATAATCCTTGCACAGAAAAATGAAAATAAAAATCTGTTTAAAATTAGAAGGTTGAAATAAAACCAAAATGTGAAAAATGAAGAATTTGGTTTTTGAAAAAAAAAATTACACTGGCAAGAAATGTCAAGGATTTAAAAAAAAAAAAAAAACTTTATTTACTGATTACAGCTGCTGGTCATTTTTGGAGCAAGTCCTTCAGAGAGTACAGTCGAGTTGCAGATGCACACATCGTACCCTACGTTTAAAGGAAAAATGGCATCTGAGAATGACTCAGCCTTCCTGTTCTGGAACTCTGTGTCACTATTTCATTTAACTTATTTATTGTTTGCGATATTTGAAGCAGCTAATCTACACAGAGATACAAATGAGGCTGCTTTTCAATTTGTCCTGCATCATTCCACACATCCTGTGAACAAAAGACAGTAATAAAATTATTCTGGTGTATTTTTCAATGTTATTTACATTTCTCTAAAATACTATTTACATTTCTCTGATATGCTTATATGGCAACAAAAAAATAGCACACATCTATTTTTATTCTTTAAAGTCTACAGAAATTAAACGCTAGTGTTTACTCTTAAAATAATTCATAGAAATTTTACATTTGAATCTTTCATTCCTGTACAGGAACTTGCTTCACAGAGGTCACAGATTAACTATGAAATGAGCCTCATGGGAGCCAGACAGATTTCAGGATCTTGCTCAAGCAAACTACAGCTAAAGAAATGGTTCACAATAATAGAGAGAGAAAATGTCTCCTCAAACTTTAAAATTTTGTAAAACAGAAAATTGTCTTATTGTTAAACATGTTCAATATGTATTAAATATGCTTGCTTTCCTCTAAAAAGCTTCCAAAATTCTTCCAAAAAATTCTTTGAAAGGCCAGAACCAAACATTTAAACATTTAACCTTTATTCAAGGATTAAAAAAAACAAGATGTTCATGATAGTAGAAAAAAAAAGATGTTCTTTTTTTAAAATAATGTCAAGTCAGATAACTTTGTTTATGCTCTTGTCAGCAATAATTATAATTTCCTTTATTTTGCATGCAATTAAGAGAGGCTTAGACTTAACCATCATCACCTCTGTACACCCTGAAGGAGTCTCACACATGCAGTATATGGACACACACACACACACACACCCCCACACTCACACTGGTGGCTCTTTAGCACTCACCGCTTCACTGTTCTGCATGTTCATCTCAGCACAGGATGAAAATAAAGACATCGCCCTTGTCAAAGACATTCCAATGTCAGCAGTCTGTTTTTCAGATTTCTTTAAGGAGTTCTGACTATGTTCCTCATCATTCCATGATAGTAAATATAGGAACAAAGAAAGAATTCACATTGCATTTTAAAACAAACTTCTTCTTGTCAAAGTACACCAATAGTTATTTTATAATAATAAAATGCAATTATATTACTTTATGTACATGTTAAATCATACTTGCAATTATGAGATTTATTATTATTAGGTGTGAAATAAATCTTAGAAAGCATATTAAAAAATTAAAGGACAAAAAAAGCCAAAACTAAAAATATTTAATTTGATAAAAATTTGAAATTATATTTATAGTGAAAAGATTTTGTTACTTATTTGCAACTTTTTCCAGTTTGTCATATTTATGTCCTATTTAATTATCATATGTACTTATTCAGCTGAATATATGCTTTTATAATCCTCAGAAGGAGCCGCTGAAGTCAGGACATTGAGCCAGAAAGGAGATCAATGTCTTGACTTCGTTGTGTGCGTAATTGTTCCTAAGAGCTACAACTAATGAACTGACCAGCCTTGGGGAGGCATATATAAACCCATTATCTTTAATAAAGTCTGAAGGTATAAAATGGCTCTCTGAGGTATTTTACTGTACACTTGGTTCTTTTTCCAGTCTGTTAATACCTACTTCTCTTTCAAGTTCTCTGCATGATCTTTTTTTACATTCTGGAAAGCGGGTACGACTCTTTTTAATTTAACCAAAAAATGTGCTTACGACTGTAAGATGATTGGACAACAAGATACAGAGCCAGAAAATAACATGATGTATCCAAATTCAGGAAGAAAGCAGATGACAAAAAAAAAGAAAAAGAGATGAGGTGCAGTTAGATGAGGATCTGTGTGTGAGCTCATTGCTGCAGCCTAATCCTTGATTCAATTCTCAGCCTTTAAACATGACGAATTATATTCCTGTCCTCATCTAATGCTTTTAACACCTCCCTCTAAAAGGCCTTAATCAGGGGGAAAAGGCCTCAGTGGTGCTTCTTGCGCACTAACATGCAAAAACATGCATGCACATTACAGCAAATACACATCCACAGCCAAACAAAAAATGCTAATACATAATTTACTAATTTCACACACACACACACAAACCTGCAAACACAGATACACACATAGTCACACAGACACATAGGCTGATTAGCCTAGTCGTGGTGCTATCCACCCTGGATAAGTCACCAGGTGGATAATGTGCTGCTTTAGCGCCTTAATTACGCCATAATCTGTTCAGCGCCTCACCCCCCTGCACAGAAGGACAGAGAGAGAGTGGGGGAGGAGGGCAGGCGAAGGTAGACGGGACAAGAGAAGAGCAAGTGGAGGGAGGGAGCGGAGGTAGAGAAAGCGAGGAGAAAGAGCCCCGAGGCACTGTGCTTCTTAACCCGTACCTTTTCCCCCTGATCTCATCTCTCATGTCTCCGGTCTTTTTGTGTTTCGCTTGCTTCCTTCCTTCCCTTCTCTTTCCTCCTCTGTGCTTCCTTGCCTCCTGAATTCCTTGATACACCTCCCACGGCCCACCCATTTTACCACCCCCTACACTTCAGCCCTCAGTTAGTCTCTGTGGCCGGCCCTTTTGTGTTTGGCTTTTCCGTGCCCCTCGTAGACCTCCTTTCTTTTACCCTCCTGCTGCCTTTCCTTTCGCCCTCACACTCCTGAACCACCCACCAACCTCCTGTCGTCTGGCCACTCTCCCTCCATGCACCTCTCTCTGTAAGTTGGTGTGTTTCTGTATCTGAAGCCCTGCTGTACCCTGTACCTGTCACTGTGCACAGCCCTTTGACAAATCACGTGAAGGGCAGACTGAGTTTTGTAGGACGAGACAAAGCTTAAACATATGGCTACAGTGTCCCCAGGTAATCTGCTGTGTGCTGTAGGAAGTCCCTGGGAGTCCTTCTATATAACATTAGCTACCAGGTTAGCCCCTTTCTGTGCGTCTTACAGCTGCTGAATATTTGTCTGTCCACACAGTTCTGACTGAAGGTCTGTTGGAGATTTATGGAAGCTATTTCTCATTATAACTTTACACATGTTTAAATATATTCCATAGTAATTTATCTTAGAGTGGGACAACTTATCCTTAACAAGTAATAAATTGAAAATTTTTTTTTTTTTTTAGCAGAGAAAGTTTGAAAATGGTAAACATAA
Organism: Brachyrhaphis roseni; assembly: GCA_903066815.1. Taxonomy (NCBI): domain Eukaryota; kingdom Metazoa; phylum Chordata; class Actinopteri; order Cyprinodontiformes; family Poeciliidae; genus Brachyrhaphis; species Brachyrhaphis roseni. The sequence goes on from CAEFZY010010469.1 coordinate 3,496, forward strand.
TTGTGAGAATGATTGTTTTGTCTGAGTTGTCTGGGGTGTACCCAAGGAAGGCTGACCATGTGGTCAATATGGCCTCCCGGACCTTCTGGTCAATTGGAACCTTTTGTCTTTAAATTAATAATAAACATGTGTGTCATTTTTATCTGTTTTATGTACTGTAAATACATGTTTCTTATATTGATGTAGAGTGAACCATGGTTGAGCAATTGTTAGATCTGTTGCCTCGCATCACAAAGGTCTTGCTTTTGAACCCCAAACACATTAATTTGTGGAGTTTGCGTGTTCTTCCTGTGGATGTGTAAGTTCTTTCCAGGTACTCCAGCTTCCTCTTAAACCAGTTAACCTAATATGCATAGTTTTAGAGTCTATCTACATTGTCTATGCAGTGTGCACCTTTCTATTCACAGTTCAATATTTGCAAAATCACATATTTGAAGATTTTTCTGTGGAATGTAACTAAATTACTCACAGAAATTTTCGCAATGGTGCGTGAAACACTATTTTGGCTGCCGTTTGCAAAACACCCAATCCAGCAGCATCATTCATCTTTCTTGCCATTGATTGTCTGTACCATTATTCTGTAGCTGTGCATGATTCCTTCCGATTGCTCTCATATGCATTCTGAGTGATGCGCCAAGTAAAAGTATTGCATACTCTTTAGCAGGGTACATGAATGTTCAATATCTCCTCACCTGGACCTTTGCATTGCTGATAAGCTCATAAAAATGCACTAGTATTTTTTTCTTCAACAGTATGCCTAAAAGAGATGGCAAAGGAACACAAAACCCCTGTTTTATTTAGAAATAAAACAGAATTTTCAGGCCACCTCCTCTGACTGCAGATACTTCCAGAAGAGAAGTCTATGAGCTCAGTACTAAACATGTAGCACTGAAATTTTTGAAAATTTCCACAATAAAAATACATGGCGTCATTACAAAATTACAAATTCAAGCAAAAGAAACTTTTCCTTTTTTCCCCTTTTGCTTTTTTAAATAGAACTCATATAACCAATGCTTACATTTGATAATGTAGACATGTTTCCAGTTATAACATATGCTGTTTACTGTATCTTCACTTACCTTCCAAATGGCACAAAAGGCTCTGCAGAATTAAAATAATAGAAAAATTAAAGAGTAAAAACAGGTAGTCGCACTTTAACATAAACTATAGGTGTGTGTCTGGTGCACCTTTGCACTTTTGGTTAAAATAAGTGCGACCTTCATTCAGTGAAGCTACTCAGTGAATAGTCTATCCAGAAATTTTACTCAAGTGAAAGTAAAAAGTACAGTTCTGTAAAACTATTTAAACAAGTACTTTTTTTTTTTTTTTACAAAACGTTAATCAAGAAAATGTAACTGAGTAAATGTAGCTGATTACTCCTCACCTCTGGTTTTAACAAAAAAAACAATTTTGTTCTGGATGTCTATATCAGTCCATTACTCTGGTTGTAAGCACTCACATATACAACGATGAAGGTCTGTCTTTATGAGTCATATTGGACCTGTGGCTGGTAAGTGTTCAGCCCTTGAACTCAGGATAATATGTTTATGGATGTACTCTGTCTCTTGTGCTGTAATGTGTCAAAGCTGGTTAACAAAAAGGATGAATTTGTTTCAAACCATCTAAAAGAATTAGAGTAGCAGGACTGTCTGTTTTTGACCTAGTCAAAGTATTTTTATTATTTCCCGCGGTTACTGATGTGAATACAAACACATACAGCCTGACAATAAAGCAAATCCCATCAGCTTTTTCTGCTAATGAAGATAAAGTGAGATATGAGTGTTTTCTCACCATGCTCGGTGCCAATTAAGTGCCCCATTTAATGCTAATTAGACACTGAACCTCAATTGGTGTCATTTTATATTTTTTTTTTAGTTTTTCTTTCTTCTCTTATAAGTCGACAAGGGATAGGTTCTGGTTTTCATACAAACAATGACACAAAATAAGGTTTAAGGTAAATCTAAACACACAAAAGCTCACTGGTTTAGAGGGCTTCATTTAAACAGTGCATGCTGTACATACTGTGACAATCTATCAAATAACTAAAAACATAGACTTTTTTTTCTCAGTTAGCCATTACTCAATAATGAGTGTTTAGGGATGTGGGTGGAAGGTCTTTAATAGATTGCCAGCTTTTTTTAGACTGTTCATTAACTTTGTTAAGCAAAGAAAGCGCAAGGTAGATTTAAATAGTTAGACTTTTAACACGCTTTATAACTCGTATTCTTTCTGAAAGTCACGAAGTAACCACTTCGAAAAGACTTGCATGTCAGTTCTAAAAGCTTCTACATTTTATCTTGTTATTTATGAAATGAATTAATGTCATGTTAAAAAGAACTGATTTATACAAATATAAAAGAAAAAGAGAAAATACAAGCGCCAATAGAAACTGTAAGGGGAGGAGAGAAAGGAAGACAATGTCCTACAACATTCAGATGTTCTTTCCTTTTTAAACTTTAGTTGTATTTGCTGGTGTGCAGAATAATTTTGGGCTATGCTCGTCTCCAGGGCAATGGCCTCAGGGGCAAACAGACCCCCATGGGGAACAGGTGTCAGGCAGGTGTGTTCAGTACGTGTGTGTGTGCATGTGTGTGTGTGTGTCAGTGAGTAATGGCGCTATCAACTGGCCTACACGATCCATCATGCATGTCCCTGCCCCAGCACCTTTAAGGCCACAGCACAAATGCACAGACTCACATTTAAATTAGCCCATCTGCACACACAGTTGCATGCACACATAAATACACGTCCACAAGGCACAGACACATTTAACAAACCAATCAGAAGTTGCCGTTCTCCCCTTTACGGACAAAGACGCGCGGACAGGGTACAAAATGCTGAACTCATTCTGTCACAGTTGTGCTGTTACATAAGAGACAAAGTTTAATAAATCTTTGAAGACTATTTTGTAGTTTGATGGCTTTCAGTGGCTTACTGTAATGCACTGGAAAAGTCATGTCTTTGTGAGAAAATGTCAAACGTTAAAACCTTGAACAGATTTTGCAAGTCTCCTTAACTAAAACTCTGATAATATTAATAAATTCTGCTGAATTGTTGCAATAGTCTAAAACTTTGTGGAGAATTACAACTTGAACCTACACCACACATTACATCATTACCAACTCTACTTCCTACAGTTTTTGCTTTGTTCTTTGATAATTTGTCTTTTACTTTTTGTCCTCTTGCCTTTGTTGCTGTTTTAATCTCGCACATTCATCTGTTGCCTTGTTGCAGAAAATCTCCTAAAGTCTGAACTCATTGCTCCGTTCAATTATTACAGTCCTCAACAGGGGAGGATGGTGTTATAATTAACAAAACTATAAAAGTGAATTAATAAACATTAAAATGCAAAATAGCAGAAACAGAAAATGACTGGTGCTATCTATTAAAAAGAAGCAACTCCCTTGCTTTTTTAAGTCTTAATTAGCAATCAGTTCATTAATGGGTTGAGTGTGTTTTAGCAGGAGGGTGCAGGGGAGGTTACAAAGGGACTTTGATAGATTGGGGGCGCACACTAAAGCCCAAGTCAATAAAAAAATGTATGCTGAAATGTCTGCTTTATTTTCACACAAACTACTTATAGTAGTATCAAATTTGCATTTAACCAATATAATGCTTTAAGTATATTATAATCTATAATTTAATAATATTATAATCCAAAGAACAGTAACACTATTGGTCAAAAAGGTTAACAATGTCAGATATTTTCACTTTGTGTAATGGCACTTACTTAAATGATGCACAGAAATGAGAGCAATTACTATTTTTGGATAATCATTCTAAAAACCATAAATGTATCTATTCATCCCTCCATACTTGACCAAGCTGAACACATTCAACAAATAAAACGCCTTAACTTATATCTAATTTTACATTTTCCTTGCGTGGATAGTTTTTGTTTGTAAAAATGATTACACCTCAGACATTTTTATGATTCAACCACAACCTTCAGTGTATTTCAGATTTAAGTAGTACAGATCAACCCAAAGTAGTGCATAATTGTGAAGCTAAAGAGGAGGTTGATGTACTGTAGTTTTCATTTTACAAATAAAAATGTGAAAAATGCAAATGAATTTGTATTCATCCTGTTGACTCTAAAATAGAACTGCTTTTGTTTTTTGGAGTTTTCTTTGAGAATATGCAAAAATCTAATTCAAATCAATCTTGCCATAGATTATCAACTGAATTAAGATCTGATCTTTGACTTTGCCTCTCTAACAGTTGCAACTAAACCTCTCCATTCCACTTGTAGGTGAATGTAGGTGAATGTCTGCCTACATCCCAGCTTTTGGAAATCTATGACAAATTTTCTTTTAAGACTTCCACATTATTAAACTTGACAAGCTTTAAATGATGTAAAAAAATAAATAATAATTTTAGTTGAATTAGAGTATAACTGAAAAATCAAGGACCTTAAACCACTGAGCCATCAGGCTGCCCTGGAAAAGCTATATTTAACAGTAGATTTTCTACCGGTCATCAAAGACCTACCCTCTTCCACCTATAACTCTCGGATGAATACACACACATGGTCACACTAATGCACACATTTCTACACCTATACATACACAAATTAATACATATATAAAACCCAGCTCGATTTATAATAGTTGGCATGACCCCATGACCCCTCTCAGGGAGGAACTAAGAGAGTTCAAATCGTGGCCTAATTACACACCGCTCCGCTTCATTCCCTCCGCCTTGCGCTCTCAGAAAGTAGAGCGCACGGCTGCAGCACACACATAAGCATTAACACACACTCATGTTCTGCTTTGAGAACAGACGACCCGTTTCAGACTGAGCTCTCCCACTTCTATCACACATATACATAGTCAGGCATATTAGTTAACAACTGTTCTTGTAACGAAACTTCAACCAATATCTTCAGATGTGTTACTGTTTGCTATCTTGGGTCAAGATGCATTTTAATTCAAATGAGGTCCAAACATGTTGTAGAAAACCTACAATCCCCTTGTCATTTTAAATTTTACATTAACACCCAATCAATAGTTTGGGTTTAACTTTGGGATGTAAAGTTAAACCCAAACTATTGATTCCTCCTCTAAATTTTTTGTTCATCCTCTAAGTCACAGAAAAAGATAATTATGTACACGGAGTATACATTTAAATAACATAATTGATTATTTTTTATTTACATTTTATTGAAAAAGACAAGCTGACACTTCTCAAAAATATTTGTACATTTTTTTTTTATCTACATTAGAACCAAACCCCTTTTGTGTTTTTGTTTGGATTTTGGCCATTTTTTCCTCCCTTTCACAACCGGAATCTGGCAGGATCACTCCAAAATGTTACTATTACGTTCAGTCAGAGGAAAAAAGATTATGTTATTTCTAAATTTTCCAGGGATATGAATAATTTTGGGTTTAGGAAAATATTTGCTGATAGTGCATCAAAGTATCAGCGCCATATTCACATCCACAGTTTTCAAAATTTAACTTACTTATTGGTTTATGTATCAGCAACAGAACATAACTGGAACTTTAAAACAGTACAGGCCTTTTAATATCACAGTTACAAGTTTTGGTACAAAGCACGTTTAAAGACGGGAGAATTTTAAAAAACGCGCCAAATCACATAAAACAATTTACTCTCATTTATTAGCATGTGCATGACATAAGCTGAAAAAAGAAAACATACTTCATATAAATGGAAACGATGCAACAGGTTTCTCCCAGACAGCTGCCATAAAACACAACACACTACCTCCACTATGCATACCTGCTGGTGTTTGTGCATGAGCATGTGTTTGCATGAATGTGTATGGAGACATTTTTATCTTGTCCTTGAAAAGATGTAGCTTCCACTGTGTTTAATGAAACCAGAACAAAAACATATATTTCTTTTACTACCAATTATCATCTTTTCGAAGAAATATCTTTCTGAAAATAAATTCTAAAATTAGTAAGATCAATAGATGCCAGCGATGGAGAGAGGATGTGTATGTATTACAATCACAAAGTATTGTAGAATAGTTGTAATACAACACAGCCTTTGAATTTGTGAGACATTTGCTGCACAAAGAGCAGCGGTTCTATAAGGGTAAGGTTGGAAGAATTGTTGAAGACTTTACTTCAGAAACTCTGTAGCATCTATGAAAAGTATCGAACAGTTTTAAAACAGGCGGTTTAAAACTTGTTATAGGCACTGTAGTTCATGTTTTTCCAGTGAACTTGAAGGAGTAGAGTCTGATGGTACAAGAGAGGATTGTGAATGAATGCAAGTGCTCAAAGTGTTTTGAGCACTTTGAACTGAACCAAGTTCTTTCATTCAACAAAACTGAAGCAAGAGCATTTCTTCCTGATGTCATTAAGTGGTGCTCACTACAGGAGTGAACTAATAATGTCAAGTTTTTTGCAAACACTTTCCCTCCAACACAATAGTTTAGTGCCTGCTCTTTGTGCGTGCGGCATGGTTGAGATGTGCACACACTGGCATTTTTTTACAGTGAGGTTTAACGATATATGGGTGAGAGAAGTTATGTTGGGAATTTGGGAACATTAAAATACAGTTAATGAGAGCTATTCTGCTGAAGAGTTTAAGGACAAGGTATTGATGACCTAAATGACCAACAACTTCCTTAATGCTGAAAGCAGCAGAGCATGTTTTTAACTTTGAGAGGCTTTGAAAGGACTGCCAACTTACACACACCATCATAGACTGTTTATGCATTCTAACTAATTTTCAGTAACATTATGAGAAGCCAACTATCTATTATTACAGCTTCCTGAGATGAAGTATACAACATAACTGTTACACATCACGCTGTACCATCCATTGTCCAATAATCAGTATCTCCCTCTTTCTCAATTGCCAGTCATAATGGCAGTGCCAAGCAGGTGACGGTGACGCCAAGGCAGAAAGACACGCACACACATACACAAACTATCCTCTCCCTACAGACGACCTTAATTAGACTCCATGTGTCCCCCACGGTCTCTGTGGCAGGCGAGACAAAGGGAGGCTCATACGTTTGGATGGACAGCAGTGTGTCCGCTTGTGTCTGTGTGCGTTTGAATCTGAGGGGCCTATCTTTAGCAGATGCTCATACCTCTACCGTCTCCCTCTCTCTGTGCGGAGCAGCGGTGCTATCATTAAAGTGTCATTGAGAAGTGGCACCACTTAATTTTAGCTGCTCTCACTGGGGGCCCTGAAGGAGATGCTAGAGACTGAGAGAGAGAAAGGGGAGGAGAAATGGAGACAGAGAAGGGACGTAATAAAAAGGTACAAAGGTTAGACGTAAGGTACAGGAAGAGTCAAAAAAATTGAAAAGAGTTACCCGATCTTCTTTAGATGAGTTAAGATTGAACAAAGCTTCAAGATTTCTGATCAAGTCTTTTTTTGCAGAAACAAATTCATTGCACTAAAAACAAATTATATTTTAGCCAGTTCATGTCCTGTCTGCCATCAAAAAAGATTAAACCATTCCTCCAGCTGCCTCAAAAAAGTGCTCCCACTTGCTCTAAAAGATCAATTTTGCTCAGGTGGATTTTTTTAGAACAAGGTAGGTGGAGAGAATTGGATAAAACAAAATAAAAATTTTAGAAATTGTACTGAAAAACGTTGCATACTGTATGTTTTTCAGTCTTTCGCCAAACAGCTGGTTGCCCTCAGATGACTTCCAATAGAGACACACTTAGAGCTTCCCGGTGGCGTCAGGCTCGGTAATGAATCTATGTCTCAGGGTCGTCAGGTGAGAAGTGCCACTTCCTTCCAGAAACTCAAAATAACTGAATGGAGTGTCTGAAAAGGAAGGCAGACAGTCAAACGAGCAGAGGTGGCCAGTGATAGTGTCATACCTGGACAGTGTTGAGGAGAAAAGAGAGCATATGTTCAGCCGTATATAGGGGAAAGACAAGTCAAAGACACTCTCACTGAAGAGAAGTGTGTATGTCTGAAAACACAGATGCATACCACAGTTCACACAGTCTTCCTGACTTTTCTCATTGATACAGTGACCTTAACCTTGGCATCCCCTCTTTTCCTCTCCCTTCTCACATTAATCTGTCTTCCTGATGTGTCAGTACAATGTTAACACGCTGTCGTTGTCTTCAGCAGCAGGTACACACTTGTTAATCCTACCCCCATCCATCCACCCGTATCTGCTATTTAGATTTTGTCTGGAGGGCTTGCGCGTTTTCAGAAGGCAGTTGCCAACACATACAGAATATTCCTCAGCGGCCTCTAAAAACTGTTACTTTTACTAGAGGGACTTTGTAAAACATTGTTTCTGGACAGTCCAATATTACCCACAGATAAATCGCTTTATCTCCTCTCCAGCCTGCCGTCATCTTCTTCCTTCTAGCTCTAACTACTGCAGGTCTTTTACACATTAAAAACAGCTGTTTGAGGATTTTGACATGGCTGAAAAAGCAACAGAAACAAAGAAGTAGCAAAAAAAAAAAAAAAAAAAAAGATAGAGCTAATGAATGCCTATAATGTTACATAACCTCAAAAGGTAACTTTAATGTAGTTTATATGCTCAATCTTTGTTTTACTTCCTGAACTGATTTTCTGGTCTCTTCCCTCACCTTGCAGCTCTGCACAGCTCCCACCACCTTTACTGTCTCCTTGTTCACTGCCACACTGTGTTGGCATCTTCTCCCTGGACCACCTTCCTCATGTCTTCCTATCTTTTTTCACCTTTTACTCCATATACTTCATTCATGCCTGGTTTACGTCCCAGTACCATTTTCTTTTTCACACAGTGCCTACATGCTGTGTCCATGTCTTGTCTCATATCAAGGAACATATTTGATAGGGCAGGTCGGGGACAGATTGAACAGCTTTTGGTGTTTGTGGCCCCAGTAACATTGTTTTCTCTCTGCATGGTGTCTGCCACATTATTTTTTTCTTAAACTTTGACGACTCCTGCTTGGATATTGACATTCAATCCTGGGATTCCTTTCAGCTTTGTAGTCATTTTCTTTTTTTGTTACCAAATGTAAGTGAATCTCAATGAATTATATCATCAGTCAGTTTATCTGTTTAAGTAATTAAGTGCAAAAAGTTAAGTTATGAAAATATACAGTTTGGTTTTGTTACAGAGAGAGTGATATTTCAAGTTTATATGTCTCTTAATTTTGACGATTATGGCTTACAACCAATTAAACCCCAAAATTTAATTATCAAGGAAAGATTAGAAAAATGTGAAGTTGTGGCCTAAACAGTCATTTGGATCACTACAGTAGTTAGTCATTTACATTTTCCATAAGGAAATTAGGCCACAAAAATCAAATGCTTGAGTCTGATTTAGCTGCATTCAGAAAGTTGAGTGTAAGGAAAACGTGCAAAAAGTGCACAGGGAACAGGGATGTATTTAGTTTTTAAGTTTAATTTCTCAAATAAATACACAACAATTTATTATATTTGCTCAGTCTCTTCGATATGAATCATGAAAAAAACATGGCAGGCTGTTGGTTGAAAGGCAATAATGTCATAAAACTCAGTCTGCAATGGAAAAAAGTCATAAACATGTTTAGGTCACAATGCAGTTGGAGGATCTTCATTTAGTGACTGCTTCTACTCTTTATAATTACTTTGGAGAGATACAGAGAAAATAAACAAAATCAAACAAGAAAAGGGAAAAACAAAATTATTAACAATTTAGACAAAAATAGGAGTGAAACCAAAGTAATGTAAAAAAAAAAACAGAGTAATGAAAACATTAAGATATATAACACGGGAAAAAAAGGTGTTGGGATGTAAGAAAAGGGAGAAGCAAAGACCTGATGACTGGATGAGAAAAGAGAGGATGAGGAAGAAAAAGGAGTGAGGCCCTCTTCATTTATTGCTCCACTGGAGAAGAACGTAGAGCTCTCTAATGGTGCTGCTATGGTAATAACAATAAAAACCAAGAGTACAAGAGAAAAAGAAAGACCGTGAAAGATGGAGGAAAGGGAAAGGGGTTAGGACACAGAGGGAGACATAAAGTGTGATTGTTTTCTTTCTACAGTTTCATATTTTCCCACCAACTGTAGCTCTCACGCTCTCCCGTACCCTTCAACACACCCACACTCTCCCTTTCTTCGTTTCCGTGCTTCCGCTGTTGGCGCCGTGTGTCCTTGCTCTATGCTTTGTTAGGCAGGGCAGTGGCACCACTGTAGCTGCTGTGTCAGGGCTTTCTATTGGTGGTGATTAATGCATGGAGATGGACTGATCGTCACCAGCAACTAACATTATTCTCAGAGCCGGCACAGAGGAGGCGCGTGCCGGGAACTTAGCAGTGGGCTGCAGGCAGTGGCAGTGTGTCGAATCATAAGGAACTTTAAAATGAAACTGCATTAAAGTTGTGTGTTTGTTTGATTACTGCACTAGTTCAGAGAATAAACAGATAATCAGTCATCATTGTACAAGAAAAATAAAGGTCCAGTTTTTTAGATTTAGAATTTTTTAAGAAATATATGTGAGTAAATGAGCTGCAAGCCATCAACAGATATTAAAGATTAGATCTTTTTTTTATTTTATTTGTTTTAGTTGACTCCATATTTAAAGCATTTTTAAGAGTGTCAGGAAAAGGAAGGTTGCACAGGTAACTGCCGTATTTTATTAACGACCATACTCGTTAATGAAAAACAAAGCACCCTCACCTTAAATGTATCTTTAAGGAACTGCTTTTTCCTCAACTCAGTCCAGATGAACTTGTCAAATCAAGTTTATATTGTTTAGTCTTCATGCTCATGTGAAAGTGTCTCTTAGAACCATCAGAGTTTTATTAAAGTAGATAAACCTTTCTTTATGTAGATATATCCCATATAAGTTATGAAATAATTAATTAACCGTAATTAATTATGAATTGTATAAAGAAATTATTAATAATTCTGTGTTTCAGTCATTGAGGTGATTGCGTGCTTGGTATTACAGAATGATGAATGAATTATATCATCATGGCTAAAGTAATATATTAATAACCTTGCATTAAAACACAGTAAATTTATTTGATTCAGAAATGCTAGTATTTATTAGACAAACCCAACGCAGCCAGTCTTTTCTCCATAAGCTTTAAGTCCCCAGAAGTGGAGGATTCACATGTTGACATCTATTGTTGTGTTTCTCTGAAGCCTCTATAGTCAAGTTGCTATGACTATGCTTTAATGAAAGGTTATTTCTTTTTTATTTGTTATACATTTTAAATTCTCTTTTGGATCAGGTAAACAAAGCAAATATTTCAAAATAACAAATCTCTCTTCTGGGGAGCAATATGAGCAAGAATTTAATCAGATATTTTGGGAAATCGTCAGGCTACTGCTGCCCCGCCCTACTTTAGATATTTATAAATTAATGTAAACAACTCTGGTTGCAAACAGCACAACTATAAAACAAGATGGAGTACCCCAAAGAGTTGTTATCTACAAGTGTAATTACCAAATAAAATTTGTGCCATATCAGAGCACCAAATGGTGTGCCAGCTTGGCATTTCTGCCCACGCTACATATGTGTGTGCTGTGATTAGACCATAGAGACAGTAGATAAATTAGCTTTGGGAGGAAAATGGAAGTGAAAGATATACTGGATTGCCCTGTGAGAGTTCATGTCGTAAGTAGCCACACACTCACACACACATCCATGGAGGAGCACACAAAAGCTTTCCTCCGTTTCTTCCTCCCTATCCACCTTCCCATCCATCAGGCCATCTCAGGGAGCTGCCCGCAGTTCCACTGGCTGGTTTAATTGTTAATGCTAATTGCTATTTATTGGCTCAGATGCAAATGATAGGCTGGCCAAAGTGAAATTTTATGAGGAGTGAACTCCCCCTCTCGCACAAATTGAAAAAAGTGAAACAAGAGGAAGAGGGAAATGAGGCGAGGCGAGAAGAGCTTAATGGCAGCGCTTTAATAGCAGAGAGCAAAAATTAAGACTGATTTAAGAGACGCCGCTAAATCCCCCCCAAATCCTCTGTGATCCCCTCTCAGGGAGACACCCATTTGGCAGAGGAGGAGAGAGGGATGGAGGAAAGGAGAAGAGACGCGAGGAGAAGAGCAGGATTTATACCAAAAATGCAAGAATTCACTGCAACTTGTAAGCTTGTATGTCAGAATTACTGTAAATTATATCACTTTTATTTCTAAAAGAAAAGTGCATTTCTTGAAGTTTGAGATAGATAGATAGATAGATAGATAGATAGATAGATAGATAGATAGATAGATAGATAGATAGATAGATAGATAGATA
>CAEFZY010010470.1:0-77138 GCA_903066815.1 Brachyrhaphis roseni
TTTACTTAGTGCTGGGCAATATGGACTTAAAGTTTTATTACAATATTTTATGGTCCTATTGCAGTAACAATAAAAGTTCATTAAATTCATTAGAATTTAAAGTGTATTGATTTTTGAGAAAGTGCTCTTGCATTATTATGAAAATGGTCTCAAAACAACAGTATTATCGCTTATCGCAATAACTTCTGGGCCAATTTATCATCCAGCAAAATTTGTTTTTGTGACAGGCTTAATTGGTACTCTCATTGAGCAAAATGAAGAAAAGAGTAAAATTAATCCCAATAATATGAACAGTTAAAGTTTTTTTAAACAATAACTGGAATTTATTGTGACAACAATAAATTAAGATTCTCATCACAATAAGAGTGTATTGCGATAAATAAGCGATATGATCAATAATGTCCACTCCTACATGTACTGCATTTTCCAGAGCAACAAACTGCCAAAACTGGTTTAAGGGAGGAAGACAGATTAATTAACATAAATACATTCATTTAATTAAAGTTGCTGCAGAGGTGTCTTTATTTAAACTACATATTGCATCTCCATTTTCACTTTATCTCAGATTGTTGTGAATTTGTGCACACTTTGATTGGACCTAAACGTTTCTTAGACCTGATCATGTCATTGTGTTCTAATACAGAAAAACTCAAACTAAAGGAGATTGCACTTTTTTTACTGTCCATTCACCAAAGCAACAAATGCAGTCTGTTTATGTTTACATTAACCTAAGAAGCAGTCATCATTTATTCTATTTTATTATGGCTGTTAGAAGCTGAGGGGAGGGTTTGATGCTACAGCTTCCCTGCCTCGACATGCCCAGCTGGCATGTACTATCACAGCATTTTAGGCAATCTGCAAGGGCTGCGAGCGGATCCATCACCCATTTTCAAACACCCTTTGATGTACGCCCAAGTTCACAAGATGTTAAACCATCACGCAAAGGGGAGACGAGGGACCTGGGTTTCAGAGGAACGACCGAGTTCTGCTGGAGTGGGGAAAACACACCTCAAAGGGAATTGCTGAATTGGTAGTGATAGTGATTATCCACAAATGTAGCAACTCTACTGATATTATGTGGTTTAGAATACAGAATTTCTTTTTTTTAAATCACATTGGTAGGGAAAAAAGTTTGAAACAATCGCAGGCAGTTAGACGAGGTCCTTACTAGTTTGTCAGGCTGTTAAAAATGGGCATAACGACAGAGAACATCCATTTAAAGCAATGTAATGTTTTATTACCACTTTTTAACGGTAGAATCCATGTGCGTGGAGGCTGGGTAGTCGAGACAGGAGGAGGCAGTAAATCATGTTGCTAAGGAAGCTGTGATGATGAAGCCTGCCACTGACTTTCACGCAAGCTAGAGAGCATCTTGCAAAGACGACTCGAACAGAAACCGCTCGTTGCTTTGTTGAAAGAATAAACAGTTCTGACTTTAAAAGCGGATTATGATCAGTTACTATTTACTATTTACCTGCTCAAGTGTCGGCTAGCAAGCCCGTTCGGGGGCAGTAAAATGATTTTATTTGTTTAGGTGGTATACCGCAACTCTCATTAGCTCATATCCACAGGAGAGGAGAAGGAATGTGGCTTTTATTGGTCCAAGTCGAAAATGACTGGTTCATGGAGACTCTCTGCCGGCAGGAAAGAGTGTCTGGATGCTGGCCAAGGCAAAGTATTTCACACTGGGGCAGCAGGATGAAAGTGAATATAATTGACTGTTTACATGCGCTCATAGACTCTACTACACATTGCGGGCCAATTGACTGTAAGCTGAATGAGCTGAGAACGTAGGGAGAATATATAGTTAATCTGCTTTAACAATTTAGACTGTGCATCCCCGTATGAGGAAAACTTGATCATTAAATTTGCAGACGTTACCACAGTAGTGGGATTGGCTTAACAGGAATGGTACATCAGTTTAGTGGAAATGAATCAACCAGCGATGAGAGATTGGACAAGAGGGAAGGGATGTTTATCAACTCCCAGGTCAAGCTCTGAAGCCACGACTCTCAGCATCACCGCCCATGTAGCAGAGAGGGTAGATAAGTGTAAGTTCCTCCAAGTCCAGATTTCTGATGGCCTCCCTTGATAAAGAAAAAAAAAAAAAAAAAGTGTGGTCATGAAACAGAAACTGCTATCAGCATCACACCCTACCAGAATCCTCCCATCATCCTTCAAAGCTGTGGGTCAGAGTGTGTTGACGTATTGCATCTCATCATGGTACTCAAGCTGATATACGGCAGTCAGGAGGGAATGTAGGGAGAAAATATCAAGTTTCATTCTCAGGTCTGCTCACTCTCAGGCCCCACCACTTTTAGTCAAAAATTCCAGACTTCCAGAAATTTTCCACCATCAAGCGCTAACATCTTAACCGAACTGCAACATTAACCATACCCTGACCTAAAAGCCAACCTACTATACATTAATTGGTAAAGATATACAAGGACCCCCCACCTATTCGCAGTTCAGTCTTTGTGGATTCACCTATTGGATTGCCATAATTATTTGTGAAAAATCCAATTTGTGGATTTTTTCGTACAGCATATCTAAGATATTTTTTTTAAAATGCAGCTTGGGAAGATAAAATACCTAGGCACAATGCTGCTTGACACTCTATTGGCTGGTGCTTGCAAAGCAACCAATCCAGGAGTGTTATTCGTTTACCTTGGCGATGATACCCTGGATCCCCCAAATGCAGGAATAAGAAAGACCAAAGGTTGCAAGCTGCAGCGGTAAAAGCCAAGACAGTTTCCACAGTTTATTTTAATCCATATTAAGGTATATTCGGTGTGTGAACTATTATAAGCATTTCTAGAGGGGGGACTCAAGTATTTGTGGAGTTCAGCTATTTTTGCTGCTTGTGGTCGCTAAGACCCATGAATGCAGTGGGTTCCCTTTGTATGGTTTACATTTACCTTATTTAGTCACAAACCTGGAGAGAACCGGTTAAATATTGTACATGGGCAGCAAACCTGGAGAAAACATCAAGTATGAATTGGAAGGGGTTTTTGACTGAGAATTTTTGGTGGTGTTAGTTCAAACTCTGCCGATGAATGTCTGCCACCAAATAGTTTATTGTCCTGCAAAGGACAGTGAGAGGAACTGAAAAGGAAATTGGAGGGCTCTACCTTTTGTCCAGTATCTGCTTCCAGAACATAGCTGACCAACGTCAGAGGCTTCTCACACCAACTTCAAATTTTTTAAACATTTGTGATCTTTGTGGGGGAGTTTGCTTGATGGCAGACAAAAAATATCTTGTTTTTTTTTGTACGCCATTAGTTTAAAAAAACAGTAACATCTATACTACAGCTACGACTTACTCTGAATCGACGTTGGCAACCCTGCTGGATTGCACCTTGTAATCTATTTACAGCAGCTACTGCTTTTCAGTTCACTTCACAGTATTCTGTTAAAGAGTTTTCTGATAGTTTGTCGCAAAAACACATGGTTACCACAGAAGCAACTTTTCTGCTGGCAGATCAAGATGATGAGAGAAGCTTCTGCGTTTCATCTTCCAGCAGTTAGACGTGGGATAACCATCAAGGAACAGAATAGTGCTGGAATTACACAGCATGGTTAGACGTTCGGTTCAAAAGAAACAGACATACACAGAAATACATCTGTGAGCTGCTGACAAATGATTGGAGATGTGAGAGAGAAAAGAGGTAAAACCAACACACTGAAGAGACGATGAGAGCGGATGGCACCTTAAAGAGTTTGGATCCATTTGAAGTTCACCCTCGACATTAATCTGCTTTACTCTCCAAAGTAATTTCCAAGAAAACACCCAACTCCTCCATTCAGTAGGGTGCCAGAGCCTTTAAAGTTGTGTCCTTCCTTCCCCTTGGTTTTCAGCAAAGCCTTTGATTAGTGTGATGTTTTGCTGCACGCACTGGTGTGCATTATTCCTAACAAGTTATTCCCCTCCCCACCCAGTGCATAAAAACATGTGAGTGTGAGAAAGAGTGTGAATGTGGCCAATCCCCTCGCAGTAAACAGGCTGGAGGGCAACGGGTCCTCCCTTATGAGGGATTAGAGCTGGCTTTTTAATTACAGTTTCACAGTCCCTGGACTAGAAGCTCCACACTGTGCTCTCTCCACTCATCTGATGGCCTAAGGGGAATGACTTACTGCAGCGATGTTGCTATCTGCATCCAAAACGCTGCAAAGCAAGTTTTTAATCTATGGAGGTATGTCTGAAAATGTGGAAAAAGTCCAGACTCATCTAAAGAGGGCATCTACCAAAGAGTCTTTAAGCGGTCTCGACAACTTAAAATGTATTTTTATTTGATAACGAGTTACTACCAGGAATGGTCTGTGAATAAATCCGACTGCCAGGGTTTAGCACACCTTTCATGCTGTAGAGAAGAGACAAATACCAAATGTGAGTTTCCTTTTTGACCAACCTTGTGCGAGATCCTTGAGTGAGAATCCTCAAAGGTAGCAAGTTGTGCAAGTACGGTAAATTCACTTCAAAATTAAACATTTCTTCTTTTTCAGCGAGTGTGGACTTAAACCAGCAGAACTCTCCCCTCTCGGCAAACAAGCAGCTTGAATAAAAAAAAGTATCTCTTTTGCTATATAAAGAAGTGAATAACGAAAAGCTTCGCACCCTGAATCTGGGTTTCAAACTCATACTCTGAAACAA
The DNA here is from genome assembly GCA_903066815.1 of Brachyrhaphis roseni. Lineage (NCBI taxonomy): Eukaryota > Metazoa > Chordata > Actinopteri > Cyprinodontiformes > Poeciliidae > Brachyrhaphis > Brachyrhaphis roseni. Next base: position 4,652 of record CAEFZY010010470.1, read on the forward strand.
GAAAGGAAGTAGATCTAATAAAGACTAATAAATGCTGCCCTGGCAAATAATTAAAAAAAGAAAAACTAAAGAAGCCATCAGCACTTAAGTTGTTTGTACTGCAGTAATTTGAGAACACAGTAGAAATTAAATAATGGCAGAGTGTCAGTAAACATGAATGATTTGTAAGAACTGTGAGAACAACGTCTGCAGCTAATAGTTAGCATACCAATGCTAAGCATAGTATCTGTCTCAGAGCATCTGATCACTAAACTAAACTAAAATGTTGTTCGAAGCTTGACTGCACTTGGTAATTCTAAAGTTTAAAATCTGAAATAATCAAACCAAGACTGGACAATAAAATACACTATTCTTTAAACACTGTTGGGGTCTGTTAATCCTTGCTCTTTTAGTTAATGGAAACACAAATAGGGAGATTTTGTGATCGCTTTTTCACAAAAAATGTCCAACAGAGATTATTTGTGGAAAAAACCCTCAAAGTATGTTTATAGATTCTTTTAGTCAATCTGTAAAAGTCAAGTCTTCAGCTTCTCCAAAAATCCTGCTGAAATCTCCCGTCATTCCTGTGAAACAAAAATCATCAACGTTCTTATGTTATGAGCCTGATGTATGGATAAAACTTTAAAAAATTATGACTAAAAATAAAATGTTTAACATTAACAACTCACTTAGTGGGAAACACTCTGAACGCCAAGGGAAGATAGGCACTATGTCAAAGACAGCAGAACAAGAACTTTCTTACCTCAAAATACCTTTACGCATAATATTTGATTCACAATGCTATCAGCTTGTTGTCGTCATTAACAGTGAACAGGCCAACAGGGAAAAGCACCAGTCTACAGCTCTTAAATGATGTATTCCTTTTATTGTATTCTCCATTCTGTCTGCAGTGATTATTGCAGACGTTGAAGCCCCGTAAAGTGTAACTAAAAAATAAACATTTTAACTGAAATCAATACACCTGAAAACAGAAATATTACGACAGTGTACCTTTTCGATGCATGAAGAAGCTCGTGTGTTACATCTCGCAACATATTTAAAACAGAAACACATTCAGTTAATGAGCGTATAATTTGTTGACACTTCTAGAAGTGCAGCCTGTTAACACATTAGTCAGCATGTGGTTACAGATTATGGATGACAACTTGAACTTGTTTTCAACACTTGTGCATTGTAGGCATTCTCCAATACGTTATTGGAACACTAAAACACATATATGTCTAACAGAATTTTAATTACTTGTCTGGATTTAATGTTACAATCATCATTAATAAATTATGCTGCACTGCTGCCCTAAAGGCGTTTTAGACTAAGAGGAGCAAAACATGCAGAAGACAGTATTACTGGGGATAGATTATCTCGAGAGGTGGAAGCGGCAAGCTGTGATTTAAAACATGGTCAATTGTGTTAGCTTGAAAAGCCACAGACTGTGCTGTGCACGGCTGCTGCACGGTGTACGGGCAAACATCAGTGGCATGGTGACAGAAGCCGCAGCAGAACATAAAACCACACTCACCTTCATATTGGTTGACATGTCCTTTCAGAAGAACAACAAAACACAGTAGAGGGAAAGTCAACAATGGGGGTTTCTGAGAAGCACACAACTAGGAGAATGATCGAAAAAACTGACTGATAATAATAAGAAGAAATAAACAGAAATAAAGCTGCGAGCATGGGGGGAGGGCTCCTCTTTCGGGAGCAGGATTACGGGATTTAGACTCCCTAATAATGGAAATCTGGGATTGCGAGCAGAGCATGCTGCTGGATGGCATTCATTTTGACACTCTGAATTCATCTGGATCTATAGGCGACAACGACTGCCGCAAATGCTATTAGGCGTCACACTAAGCTGAGAGGGGAGGGAGGTAGCTGTACTTTTTTTGTGCCACACTCCAAAACTACAAAATCTTATCAAGCAATTTTAGTCTGATTTTTTTGGCAAATATCCTAGCACACTTGAAATAAGATAAAACAAGTAACTTTTCACCAAGATACTGGATCGTTTTAATGAAATAATTCCTAAATATTGACAAAAAAAAGCAATTATTCCATTAGCAAATTATTTCTTATAACATGGTGAAAATGTCTTGTTTTTAGGTCTGTCACGATAACAAATGTTTCTGGACAATAAAATGTCGCAGAACTCATCACGATAAATAATAATATTGTTGCTCTGATATCATTTTCAAGCAACATATGGTAATGGTATGATTCTCAAAGATCAACAAACTTTAAATTCTTATGGATATCTAACACTGGAACCAGGAGACATTTTAAATATCCAAAATAAATAAACAAATAAAATGAATTATGAAGTCTATGGAAACAAAATTCTCCTTCAAAATAAGAGCTAACTGAGACCAAATCACCAGGCTCAAGACTTTTATCATCCTGGTTTTAGTAGAAAGAGAAAAGAGGAAAAATAATAAATTATGCAGATGGAAATTATTGAGCTTGATTTAAGTTTTTTAATTTAACTGATTTATTGCTTATTGCAACAGGCCTGCTTGTTTTTAGTGAAATAATCTGCATGAGGAACAAGTACTTTTTCATCAATATTGAGGAATTATTGACAAGCTCCTATGTCTTGCTGAAAAGTAACTTGTAAGATAGTTTTATCTTATAACTTTAACTTACTAAGATATGTACAACTAGAAACTAGACCAAAAATATTTGGTAAGATTTTGTGCAGTTTCAGATTGAAAGTATAGCTTTTGAAAAAAAAAAAAAAAAACACTATTCAATCGCCTCATCTATATCTAATTTCTGTCAAGATGACACAGAGTGTCCGTATTACCTTGGTCTCTGTGCGCCGCGTGGTTCCGTCGTCGGAGGTGACCACCGAGACGTGAGACGTGGGGGTGCCGGGGTCCTCCTCGATGGTGACCGTCTCCTCCACCATTTCCTGCGGCTCCTGCATCATAGCCAGGGACGTGGCGTTACTGGGGCTCTGCTCCTGGACAGAGAGGAGGGGGGAGGGATGAATTAAAGCAATCAGGGCTCAATAAGCAGATTTTCCTAATCGCTGTTGCACAGCATGGCGGGAAAATAACTTCTAGGTAATCAACTGTTAGACATACAGCAAGATAAACCTGCATCTGCGCTGCCATAGCAACAAACCGCATTAAGATGCAGCAGAGGAGAGGCGCGTCGTGCGTAAGCCTGCTGAAATGCCTCTCGTGATTTGAAATGCAACGCGTTTGCTTCAGGTAGATGGGAAGTGCGGAAATTAATATGAAAGAAATAAAAAGGTTTTTATTACACTGAAACCGTGAGATAAATGACATGTGATCGTGACAAAAAAATACAACAAATAACTTTGTACAAAATGAAAAACAACTAAAGCTATGACTTTGCATTTTTAGCTGTTACTAGATTATTTACATCCCTGCATTCTTTTGGACAATATGAACTCCCAGCAAGACAACATTTCAGATGCACATTGGTACTGAGTCCAGGAGTAATAATATGTTCTACTGCTTGTAAGGAAATTGGGACTTTAGCTCAAATTGAATTCTACAGCTTGGCAATTTTCCCAAAAGAAATTTCCAGGAAATTTCAAGCAAACTGTCAGACGGTGTGAGGAAACCCATACAGATTTTCTCGAAACCACTAAAAGTCACCAAAATGTTCAACCTCTAATTGGACAAATTCAACAAAATAACCAAAGTGGCTTTAGTCAAAGTTTTCTGGAATCAAACTGACCATCTGGATTTCTAAATCCTTACAAGACTCAAGTTACATACATTTGTTGACCTAACAAACATATGCAAGTGTTTTTCTAAGCGCACAAAAGAAGGAAAGGGGAAAGAGCATTCTCCGTAATGCAGACACAGTGAGTAACAAACACCTCCCAACCCACCAATCACTGAAACTCTGTAAAAGTTGGAAGGACTATTTTTGATCCACATTTTACTAGGAGGTCTTGGATTTGAAAAAACTGTCTCTACGGGCGACGGATGAAAGTGAGAATTGAGTTCTACATTTTCCACCTGATAAAAAAAAAAAAAAAAAAAGCTTTGAGAAAAATATGCTTCCTGCTGCATTTCCAGCTGATAGAAAAAAAAGAAAAAAAGAAACAATACGGAGCCAGTGTTTGGACGTGCAACGCCCTGGCGTGGACTGCTGGTGCACAAGAGTGGGACAAAATTACAGCTTTCATGATGGAGAGGGGAAGGAAGGCATTTGAGGCAATCACAGATAACCAAAACAGCACAGAGCCAAGAGAGCAAGAGGAAATCACGAGTAACAGGGAAGGCGGAGAGGCAGAGTAGAGGAGTCAGTGGGAACTTTTTCTGATGACCTCGTAAGAGAGGAAACAGGGAGTTTGTGAACTTGTCGACCGTACTGCTGACTTAAAGGAATTGCTTTTTAAAGATGCCTGTCACATTGATGTAATGTGCCCAACTATCTAATTTCAGGGTGTTTTCACACCTGATGGTCCTGGAGACTCTGTTCGATTGGGGACTAATGTTGCAACATTTGTTACATTTCCAGCTGCTGCTGTTCGCTTTCACACTGCACTCACTGTCAAACGAACCAAACCCTTTGAGAAACCTGTTCCCCTCCTTGCCTGTGGTGGCTTGGTACCAAGAAATAGTGAAGGAAGTGACACAAAACATCAGAAGAAGACCCTGAGCAAAACTTCCTCTTCACAAAATGTAAATAAAATGGAGCGGCATCAGATTTTAGCAGTTGTAGAATTTCTCTTTTGGTCTTTGGTAAAAGACCATGAGCCAATTTTTAGGCTCTCGTGTTTGTTTTGGTTGTATTTTGCCCGAATGCCCCCCACAGTCTGGTGTTACCGTTTTCTGCTTTTGGGGCGGTATCCGGTCCGCTTGCATCCACATATGAAATCAAACTGAGCCAGAGTTCACTTCAACCGAACTGAGACCTAGGCGTTTAGGCGGGCCAGAGTTCGCTTTTTTGTTTCGCATAAGAGTTCGATTGCACACACACACACACACCTTTCCAAACAAACCAAACTTTACAGACAAATGAACTACAACTCAATTAACAACCAGAAATCTCATCTGAAATTTTCCACATTTTACAATTCTTTGGAAGCAATCAAGACAAACATCTAATCCAATGACTTTTTTTCAATCAGCTACAAAAAGCTGATGTGATGGACGTAGTGAGATCAAGGAGAAAGCTTCACGGTTGTTCCTCCCCTGCGTTTTGTTGAAACTCTTCAGGTGACAGCTTGTCGAGAGCGACTGCCTGTTTTCTTCACGTCTTTGAAGACACTAATAAGTGAACAGCTCTTCATTGATTGGGCAGCTTTTTTCCGGCTTCAAAGCCCCCAAAAAGTCCTCATTGATCTCCAGTCTTTCCTGTTCAGTCAAAGGTTTGCACTTTTTAGGCTGAGAATCTCTCTGCCTAATCCCTTGGCCCTCTTGCTTCTTTGCCCCAGATGGGAAAAAGACCAGAGCTGACATTTAGGGATAAATATCACCTCATAAAGGGCACGAAAACGGACACTGTGCACCTGCTCCGCTTTATCCAGTAACTCAGAGTCAATTAGAAGTCAGTTTAGCCATTAGATGTGGAAAAAAGGGTTCCAATGAGAGTTTAAGTCATTAGAACCAATAATGGAACTAATGACCAACTAGACTATCTGCTCTACTGAAAGAGACACGTTTATTTAAGCAGTCAATAGCCAGCTGACGAAAGGATTTTTTTTTTTTTTAAACAGCTGACCTGAGGCTAAACAGCCCCGTTCTACAGGGAGAGACCTACAGAGAGAGAAAAGGTCAGAGCTGATTAGTTCCCTGCAATCAGCATGCCTGTAATGCTCGATTCTAAATGTGAATTACCCTCCTGACTGCGTGCTGGCAACAAAAACAGCCTTATTTGAGGAGTCACAAATTGCAAAATAGAAAGTGCAGTGAAAGAAACACGAGTTGACTGTATAAAACTCGCTTTAGGCACCGAAAGGTCAGGAATATATACTGCTTTTCTAGACCTATTGGGATTCATTGGCGTCCAGGCAGCAACAATCTCTCCCTGAAAATGTGCTTCGACAGCAATACAGAAAAAATTACAGCACTTCGATGGTCAGAGTCAAACGTCACGTCAACTCAACAGAGAAGCTGTTGTTTTATCTGCAGAATGTCCTGAGTGATTGTTGGCAAGCACTGATAATCCATCTGTTTTGCTTTTGTCACTTCTCAGGAGTCAGGAATATGATTATTGGCCATTTGAAGAGATCCATAATCTTTCCTTTTTGAAACACTCTAGGATTTGGGTCATAGCTCAGGTAAAATTGGACCTTTTTATATGCTAATCCGCTGCTTCTAATTGTGAAAACAACAATTTGTTGCCACGGTTACACATTATAATAAATGTAAGAGCAAAAATCCATCCAGCTGCACAGCATTCAAAACCATATGGAATGTTCCTCCAACATGCTGTCACCATGAGCAGCGCAATTGTAGAGATACTAGTCATTAGCCAATAACCTGATGCTGGTAATAATGTTTCAAGGAACTTTAATGTAAATAGAGGTTAAGGTTAGAGAGTCTTTATTTTAAAGTAAGAAAGTATTTTTTGAGTAGTCCAGTAGTGTTGATAAGTCAGCTAATAAAAAACAAGAACAGTATGTAACAAAATAAAGCTTCCACTAACTTAAATTCATTTGCCTACTAACAATCAACAAACCATGACAGAGTGACAGTCGAGATAAAAAGACTTGTAAACGTTGTGAAAATACTGCAACTAGCTAACTGCTAGCAACCCTAAAACTGACATCTGTTTAAGATTTTTCAATCATGGCTCAGAGTTTGTTTTTTTTGTTGTTGTTTTTTTATGGCGTACAGATCATCTTTGGTTGATACTTCCCAACAAAATCTGATATATAAAAACTCTTTTAGAAAACACAGAAGATCAGGCTTTCATTCAGTGTTTTGTTTGGCATTTGGACACCTAACAGTTTGACAAGTATGAAAACCAGGACTTGAAATGTCTAGATTGATTGATACTTGTGAAATTTTAACTTAAAAATTGGTTGTCAGTTTTTCCCAAAATATTGCTAAGACCCATCTTGTAAAATTCATACTGTCTACCATCCTGTGAACTGAATGCATCGTTACGGTAATTGACTGAAGGATTTATGTTGCTTTGGATAAGGATACACTGGGTAAACTCTCCATATTCAATTACTGGGCTCCCTGTTAACTAATTAGCTACATCCCTGTGACATTGAGGGTCTTTGTAGGCTCATTGTACAAACCCAGAGGTGATGCAATTCAAGTAGGAGCACAACATTAAAGCAGCAGCATTCTACATTTATTTAAACCAGTGGTTGCCAAAGATATTTTTCTGAGTCCCCCTATGGATTACAACAAAATCCCCCCCAAAAAGGAAAAAACAAATCAACTGAGCACACACATCGTTCAACCAGACATAAATCTATACACATATTTTGTTTTCAAATTCCACTGAAGCTTATTTCACACTTCAGGTTGCAACAAAACAAACTACACACCATCTTTTCAGTGAAACACTTTTGTGTAACTGTTTGTTTTTTTTTATTCATTCATTCATTCATACCGCTTCCCCCGCCCCCAATCAATGACATTGTGCCCCCTCTAGGGAGCACGCCCCACACTTTGGGAAACACTTATTTAAACCATGTAAAAGAGGTGAGGGGATCCTTGGAGGGTTGCTCACTTTCTCGGTTCCATCCCCCTCAACTCGGTGGGCATTAGGTGGGAGACTGAAGTTGAATGTGACATTACAGCCCTTAAATAAATGATTAACAGGTGTCTGGCCGTGGGCTAGCTCGGCTTTTTGCCAGTCACAGGGGAGAACGGGACTGACTGTGAGTCAAGGAGACTCAAGAAAGCAGTCAAGGGCAGGAGAGGTGGAGCACAGTGACTGATTGTTGAGAGAGGAGTGATAAAATGGCATAAAGGGCATGGAGGAGGGAATGCGATAAAGGAAGGGGGAAAGGCTTAAGTGCATGCAAATGTTAGAAAAACTGTTTGTATAACCATAAAGAAACTTTAAGGCAAGATGAGCCATTTTTATATCAGCTACACTGTGACTTAAACATTCTCCACTGGTTACTGAGGAATGGCACTTCTTCCCTGCCCATCAAACACAGGATCTATGGCTTCAGAAAGGCCACACTCATATGAAAATACTTGCTTCTTATGATGTTAAAAAAGGGATCATAAATAATTTCAAATACATTCCGTATACAAGTCTATTTGATGGGCAAAAAGTAAAAACAGAAACGCAGTAATTACCTGATTGCAGAAGGATGCATACGCTTAGACGTATATCATATTTAATAAAACATTTTCTCCAGTCTTCAGCCTTTTTGGTGACAGACCTAAACTCAACTAAGGAGAATCTAAATCAGCTAAAACCCTCGACTGCATCAGTAGGATTTTTTTTCGGACATTTTCTCAGCTTGATTCTTTCACTAAATCTATAGTTTGCAAAGCATCTACAGAGGATTAAAAGGACTTTTAATCTATAAAAGCATCAGCCAGGGCAGGATTAAAAAAAACACAGCATTGTAAATACTCTATGGCACAGTGAATATTGTGTTCTCAATATGGTGCAACAGTGGCACTACAGGGACAGAACATTTCTCCAAAACTGGAGAAACGACAAGATGGAACAAAACTTTACATTTTTGGGCAACTACTCAAAAAGTATCAACACTAAACATGACAAAAAACACAAAATATGTACAGTAACAGGTAACAGAAGTAGCATCATGGTCAGGTGTTGATGATTTTGTCAATGAAGAAGCAAGTGGAAAAGAGATGTAACAATCGGATGGCTAGATGGAAGGAAAATGTCATGGAGAACTTTTCCAAAGAAGAGTGAGCTTCCAGGAGGCTTTTCATGCCTACTTCAACAACCAACAATTTAAATTAGGTTTCTGTAATCTACTCGTAGTTCTATGTAAGGAAATGTTGATACATGGTTGTGTGACCCCAATGCAAAACATCCACCAGGAGACGGAAACTAAGAGAAGATAGTGAGGTTTGATCAGGATTTATATTTACAGGAGTTATCGAGCTCAAACCAAAATCAATGGAAACAGGATGTAATGCAAATTTTTCATCAAGTAATGTAAAGGTCATACAAATTAGGCAAGATTGAAACATTTTTTAATGAAAGTCTATCACTGATAGCAGTTAAATTACTTAGGAAAATTAAGCTAAAATTCAATGGATACAAAGTGAGGGTGAGATTTAGCTAATTACTTAATTGACAGATTCAGTCAAGTATGAGCATGCTGATATCAATCTACAGAGAAATATTATTAATCTGTTGCATATAACCCAAGGCAGACCATCCTCAACAAGGTGTACATACTCATAGCTCAACAGCCGCAGCAATCGATTCCCCCAGTAGATATTACCCTTGACAAAAGGCACAGAACAATCTCCTGTGGGGTCCATATAATTACCATAGATCATGGACAGAAATTCAGCCCCTTCAAAGGAGCCAATCTTAACAGTAATGGATTTCTAAGCAGAAAAAAAGAGGATAACTAGGAATACAAAGGCAGGAGATTAAGTGATACAGTGGTATCAATTAGCACCAACCAGCTATCTGCCATCAATCCAACCCCATTCATCATCAGTGTTCAATAAGATGGCTGGATGTTGTCTGAGAACGGAGAGAGAGAGCAAGGAGATCAGGAGCATCTCGGATGACGAGTCAAAGAAAAACCTTTGTTGAACTTGAGAATGAGCCATGATTGCAAGATAGGTTGAATTGTTTTTGTTTTCAGTTGTGCTATCAAGCAAAGAAAGTTGGATGGTTGGTTAATTAAAAGAAACATATTGATATCTGGAAGTCAAATTTAGCGATTTAAAGTCCTGTGTCATCTCAATACATTAAAAAAATGAATGAAGCTCACTCTTACACCTATGATGTGAAAATTAAAAATGTTGTTATATTTTTTTGTAATACTGTATTTTTTTTATTATCGACAATTTAGAAAAAAACAAGTTTGTTTTGTTTAATAAGGCAAGCTGACAGAATATGCATCAAGAGTTGTTTATTCATGTGTCATAATCATCACGTCAAGTTTGCAATGACAAATAAGTGGCATTTTAAAAATAAAACATTTTCTCCATATTTGAGAAATGGTCGACACACAGTGATCTTCATTCCACACATGGTGAGACTACAAGCACCAATTGACTGGACCTCTGTTGAATTAAGCCAGTCACTTTACAGGGGATGAATATTTACACAATCATTTACTGAATGTTAAAAATTTTTATTTAATTGCCATTATTTCTGAAAAACATTTTTAATTTTGACTTTTTCTTTAACAGGTTAGCGGCTCATCAGGAGTAGCAGTCTACATAAGAGTCCAATTACACTCAGCAGGCGGCCACTACAATAACAACAATTTACAATTTGAACAACAATGCCTCCATTTATAGCGACATTGTGGTTCCCCTTTACAATGAGTCTCACGTTGAAAGTATACCAGTTTGCCAGCAGGTGTAGTTCTACAATGACAATCAATGCCAATAATAACGGTAGCAAAGTCAAACTGATGACTGTGATCAATTGAAAAATAAACCTGTTTATTTAAGGGTTAATATATACATGTTGGCAACAGTAATTTTTACCTGAGTTTTTGTTTTATTCTGAAATAAAAATACATTGTTCTGTGTTAGACAAAGCAGTTTGAGATACTGTACGCATGTCTTACAAAAGGAAACATATGAAACTTCAATTGCACTTGACAGAAGTTGTCAAAATCATGAAATCTGATAAGAACATGGTTAGAAAAGCTTCATGCCCCAAGTTATGGTATGTTCTGTATTTTTATTTTCTCTACATAAAATGATGTGTCAATCATGATGAAACTGATCATAGCTTTAATTTAAGAAAACTGTGATTAGATAATTAATCTTTTTTTTTTTTTCCATCCTTTATCTTTCACTCAGTTGAGGATTGGGCCGCCGGGACAGAAAATAAGCAGAAAAGGCCAGACTTCCCTCTATCCAACCACTTAGGGCTGTTTGGTAGAATTCAAAGATGTTCCCAGGCCAGTCGAGACACATCGTCCCTCCAGTGTGTTCTGGGTCTTATCCTTGGTCTCCTCCTGGCAAGGTGTGCCTGAAACCCTGCCAAGAGTCATCCAGGAAGCATCCTAACCAGATGCTAGAGTCACCTCAACTGGATCCTCTCAATGTGGAGACTCAGTGTCTCTACTCGGAGTCCCTCCTTCATGACTGAACCTTTCACCCCATCTGTAAAGGAGAGTCCAAACACCCTGCAGAGCACACTCATTTTGTCCTCTTGCATCCATGATCTTATTCTTTTAGTCACTGCCCAGAGCTTGTGACCATAGATAAAGATAGGAACGTAGCTCAACCGGTACATTTAGAGTACAGGCTGCACCAATGTGTCTATTGATTTCCCACTCCATGTTTCCATCACCCGTGAACAAGACCCTGAGAAACTTGGCACAGAACCTCATCTCAGACCCAGAGAAGGAAGTCCACCCTCTTATAAGCTCAAGCATCATCGTCTCGGATTTGGAGGTGCTGACTTTCATCCCGGCCGCTTCGCCCTTCGCTACGAACTACTGCAGTGAAAGCTGGCGATCATGGTCTGATGAAGCCAACGGAAACACATCATGTGTAAAAAGCAGTGACCCGATCCTGAGGCCAGCAAAACGGATTTCCTCAACACCTAGAAATTCTGTCCTTAGTCATTTTCTTTTATTTTCTAAAATAAAATCCAAGGTGCCTACTTATGTGAGAAGATCTTGATATATTTTCTCCAGCAGATTTATTTAATATCTAACAATTACAGAAAAGGGATAAAATTACTTTTTCATTTCACCATTCTGAATAGAAAACCTTGGTGTGCTTTATTAAAGCACACCTTGCTCCAAAGATGTCATGTTAGGCATATGCAGAAGCCAGATTTATCATTTGGTGAGGAAAATTGCCATTTTTGAGACCTGAATAAATTAGGATTCAAACTCGCCTTTAGAATATATCTGAGTTTTAAAAGCGGACCAATGATACATGAAAAGAAACACTCTCATTAGAACCTTTAACCAGGAAAAACAGACATTGTATCATTAATTTCTTTTGATAAAAGAATAACTTAATAGGTGCAAAAATCATTGTAAGTTAAAGGAATATCACAACAATATTAAGGCTGCACAAAGAAAGACTTTACACTGAAAACTATAAACATTATCCTTAAGTTCTAAATCGAAGGAGTCTTACTGAGTCAAGTAAAGTCAATCATCTGCAGTATATAGTTCCTATGAACAGGGAACCATGTTTCCAATTGCAAACTACAGCAGACGTTTCCCACTCACTCCCACACGAGAGCAAAAATTAGATCTGTACGTCTCAGTCGGAACACAGCAGGAGGGAGGCTCGGGTTCTTCGCTTTCAGACGGTACACACTGTCAGATCACCACCTGGTCAACCATTCTGGTGTGATCAGAGTCACCTTCCTCCCTAATGCACACACATGCAACACGCTCAGGCTCAGTCTGACCCCTGCGCTGAGACTAACAGGATTTCACTCCGGAGCCACGCCAGCAATCATTACATGGCTCTTACACAATTAATCCTCAAGCAAAGATCGCCTAGCAAACCTCGGGTCGTCCAATTTCCCATCAGCCCCTTCTGCTTCAACCACCTGCCCTACCAGCAGCTCTCCATGGCAGAGGATAATGTGATAAAGTTCTAGCAAGAATGAAAGAGACAGAGGGAGAGCATGAGAAGGCAGTGCAGCACTGGGGTGAAAAAGCAAATGTGAACTGTGGCCGCGTGATCCAAGCACTCGAAACAAAGAAGGTTTGTGGGATGGAGCAGGAGTGGAGAGAAAGTCAAGAAAGTGGGTAGGAGGAACTAGCAAGTGTGATAATACGTGGCAGACACCCAATACAGCATGCTCTCCAAGGGTGAAAAAGGAGAAGGGGACGGAATGCAGTTGCATCCAAGGTCAATGACAGGTCCAATCTCAGTTACAGCTAGGGAAGGTTCCCAATGCCTGGAATAGTTCCAAGTTCAGCTGGCACAGTGTTTAGGTGTGCAGTGCTAATCTCTGTGGATTTATGCTTTGGCTTTCGGTCATTTTGTGCCTTCACCACTTCTACCTTTGTAGATTTGCTCTTCAAATACAAAATCTGCCAAAGCACCCTTTTCTCACCTGCGTCATTTTGTACCCAGCAGGGGGATGTTTTGCGCTCACTATGACAACTGAAGATTGAAGGTCATTTTCTATTTTCAACTCAGTTTTCTCTAAGGAAACATTGATTTGTTGATCATAGAAATATTTACAACCATTAGTAACTCTGGGTGGATCAGTGTTCCTTACCGTATTTCAGAAGATTTTATGACCATGAAGTAGAACCAATAAGGGACAATGTGGAAAGAGTATGAGGGTAAAGTGAGCCCTTGGTTTCTAAGGGCATATTTCAATTATACAACAGCGAACTGAAAAAAAACAAAGAGGGAGGGTGACATCCTGGCGATACAACTAAGAATGATGGGAACCCTAATCTCTCCTCTGATGACTGATCCTCGGCCAAATCCAGGCCTCTGTTTTCAGCTCTTTCACGTTTGGTCTCTTAGTTTCAGACGTTTGCTTTATTTCCCTCTCCCCATGACTGATTCTTCCACCTCTTCCCTGAAATCCCCCACCTATCCCCCCGGACTCATGCGTCATCCTCTGCTGATGTGCCCTTTTGTTCCTTTGCACCAGCGCTTAGAGACGGGATCAAACTTAGCCAGGCCTCGACAGACTCAGAGGTGATTGCTTCCCGACAGGGCATCACGAACGGCATTTTCCCACTCAGAGCGGGCTATCTAGTGATAGACTGAAGCCCCCGTGGAACCCATGGCAACATTCGACACCACCTTAATCTAGAAAGACTAATATTCCCATGCAAATTGGCCAGGAGATGTTTTGAAACCTTGGATAATTTCTAACATATGCCATCAATTACACGCCATACACACAAGCACTCTTGCACACACGGAGTCACATACCACATGTGTTTTCCTCGTATTTTATGGCCAGGAGTCAGTTTGGGGAGTCAAAGATCCAGAGAGTCACTTTAACCATACAGCAGTCACCAAATTGGAGCAATGGGTGCAGAAATAAGTTGTGCAGTTATTTAGTAAGTGGCCAAGAAGGCAAAGAGAAGGCGGCGGATAATGAAGGAAAACAAAGGAGGAGGAATCACTGGAGCTTGTCGAGCAAACTAAATCAATGAGCGGCAGAGAGGGGTCAGCATCCACAGTCGAGGCTTGATTGTTTGGATGTGGCCATGAGGAGCAGGCCAGAGAAGAATTCATCTGGCAAGGATGAAGACCAGCAGTAGCCTGGAGCAGTCGACGGGTGGTGGGCGGAGTGTGGGGTTAGAGGTGGGTTTGTCGTGATGGTGTAGCGAGGGTGTAGGCTGGCTTGTTTGCAGCACCCCTCCTCTTAGCCTCTGGATCCCTGTCAGCATGATTTTGTCAGAAGACTGGTGACTGGAGGGGGTTGAGAGAGGCGGGGTGGGTGGGGACAGGGGCGAGTGATGGGCTGAAGCGTTAGGAGGCAGCAGTGAGACGAGGTCTGCCAAAAGCTCAGTTCACATGAAGTCCACAGCAGACAGAGAGAACTGGAAAGGGGACATATGCTTCACTTCCTGTCAGGCTACAAACACAACACTTATTGTCCCCCTGACACCCTTTTTGCAAAAACTGTCTGTGTGTGCAGCCCCAGGGTGTCCCGTTTAGTGAATATTTACCCCCTCCCTTTTCAACAATACAGGCTTACTTTCTGGGTCTCTTGTGTTAAAAGCAGTGAAGCTTGTCACAGATTTTACAGGCATAACACATATTTCTTTCTCTATTTAAGCTGCTATGTTGGGTTGTGGGAGTGGAGTCTATGGGCTTCTTTACAGAAACTTTACGGGTAATAGAGAGATTTTTTGATCACTAAAACAAATTTAAGCATAAAATACTTTGCTTCAAATCTGTCTAAGCACATCCTGTACCTTTACAAGCAACAGGTGCAACAGAAATATTACGGTGAATTCACCTTGATGCATCTGGAACACACTTTGCTCTGCTGAAGGACTTTGGTGACCCTAAAGCTCAAAAACCTTCAGAGGAACCTAGAGTTAGGAGGGAAAAAGCTCAGATAATACCCAGAAGAACTAACACAGTCCATCACAATAACTGTGACTGCTTTCCAAACATGCCATCGGTCAGATGAGATTAAAGCTTCTCCCGGGTTATTTTTACGGCCTTGTGCCAACCGTCTGCTAAAAAATTAGGCTCATTTTGTGAGCAACAGCTTGGAGTCACAGCCACCGACTGCAAGAACCCTGCCTTTGGAGAAATCCCAGCTGATTTACAGCTAACCTTCAACGGGTCAAGTGATAAGGTGAGGCTAGATGTATGTGTGTTTTATAAAGGAGCCATTGTGAAGCTTGGTAAATCTATCAGGGGGCCTGAGCTATAGCCCAGTGACTTTTATTTATTATTTCTCTCTGTCAGATAAAAGAAATGTGATATTTCATCTGTTTTGCTCAGCTCTGCTCTACAGGCTCTATGGAGCACAAAGTCGGGAAAAATGTTGGTGTGAGAAAGCAATTTGTAGAATGGACTGCTTCTAACCCAAAGGGCAGCACATTTTAAAACCGATGAGAAAAATATTCTTAGGCCTAAAGTAACCCAGGACAATTTACCTGTATATTACTATCCACTGAAGTTCCCAGCTTAGGGAAAAATAAAAGAATGTTCATTAATCCCTTATTTGTAGGTATAGTACCTAATTCATTTGGCTCAGTTTTTTGCAGTCTTTTCTGCAAAAAAATTTAAGCTCAGTCAGTTGAGGTGGACGTTGTCTGTGAACATTTTCAAAACTTTTTCAAAACCTGCCACAGATTCTCAAGATCCGGGTCTGGACGATAACCAGACCAATCAAATATACAAGATGCTTTGAGGTGAACCATTTTCCTGTCACTCTGGCTGGATGTTTAGGGGTCTTCTTCCATTGTAAGGAGTACTTATGGCAAGTAGTCATTAGTAACCTCCAACATGTTTTCTTATGTAGCCTGGTAAAAGTCAGCCACTGGTTCCATGTTTTGCTTCGTGCTGAGGGTCTGGACCCCTGGTTATTGAGAAGATTACTTGCTGGAGGCATGGACGCCGTTGAACTTTTAAACGATTGGATCTGATTTTACCCAATTGCTAACGTTTGGTTATGGAAATTGCCAGAAATTGTAAACAGGCCATGACATCTTCGCCAGCTAATAAAATATCTTAAACAATCCTGGTGCTGTGACTTTAATTGCTCATTATGGAAGTGTGACCAGCACAAACCGAATGGCTTTGTTCACTTCCTCCTCTGCCATTCCCAAACTACAATTCAACAATTCTAAAGCAGAGCAGAAAATCAAAATCAATGTTTCCATCTCCTTCTGTTCCCTAATTGGTCCGGCTGAAATTCTGCTCTGCTCATCTTCTACAGCTTGCTATGAATTCTCCAATGATGATCTACTTCTTGCGGCTCTTCCCTAAAAGTCAGATTTGTGGAGTTTGTGATTAATAATTATCCAGTCAGGTGATTCTCCCATCATAGTTGTTGATCTCTGCATCTCCTCCAGATTTACCATGGGCCTCTTGGCTGCTTCTCTTATTAGTGCTCTCCTTGTTTGGCCTTTGGATGGATGGCTGTGTCTTGTTAGTTGCAATATGCTCTTTCCATGTTGAGTGTTTAGTGATGCGTTAGACTGCAGCGGTCCTTGGACTTTGAGACACTGTTAGCTAACTTCTAGAGCCATCATAGAGCAGCCACATTTATATTGAGAAGAATTTACACATAAATGGACTGTATTTAAAAATGTTATGACTTTTGAAGCCTTCTAGCTGAAACTAATTTTAGTTAATGGGTAGCATAGAATCGACCTGTCAGAAGTTTTTACAATTTTCTTTTGGAAAAATAAAAATAAATTGAAAATTTTGGCTTTCCACTTTAGAGTTATGATCTACTTCATCTTGGTTTGTCACAAAAAAATATCCAAAACACACTGAAGTTTGTGGTTATAAAATGAAACATATGAATACTTTTGCCAGGCTCTCCTGTTCACATGCAAGCACAGAAGATAAAATATATTTATTTAAATTAATTAAAATATAACAACAAAGCCCATTGGATTATCTAAATGCTCCTGCAGTCTCATTATCACAGCATTCTACATTTATTAAAAATGACACTATAAACCGTATTTGTGCTACACATCCCTAGTCTGTTTCAAAGCGGAACGTTTTTCTTCTTCCTGAATGATAATGACAGCAGGCTGTAAAGATCAACAGCATCCCTCAGAGTCTGAGCAGTTTGGAGCCAGAGCTCACTGTGAAACGACCGCACATCTGATATCTGCGGGTCAACCAGAGTACGTAGACACGATGCCCTCCTCATCACGCTGGAACAAAATCAGAGCTCCCTCTCATCTCGCCGAGTGGAAATCTACTCAAAGAGCATTTTTTATGGCAAGGCTCCGAACGGCAAAATACTCAGACGGAGACAACGGCACGGCAACAGTTCCATCACCACTGAAAAACACACACACGCCAAAAGACGGCTAAACTGAGCTATAATAAAATCTATATCGGTTTGTGAAAATTACATTCATGCAATGCAGTTTTTCATTCAGAATTCGACAGAGCTGGGGGAAAGAAAGTCATTAAAAAGCCACAGAACTGGTTTCTGAGTGTTTGGTATGTTTGAAGGTACATGAGCTTGAACGAGCAAAAGCGTCTTTTAAGCTAACTTTCAAAGCTACAACTAGGCGATGAATATTTAAAGCCAGGCAGACATCTAAAACGATGTTTTGGTAGTGGGCCTTTTTTTTTCCCCCTGCATGCGAAATCAGCCGATGGTACATCCTCAGAAAGAGGATGTTATGAAGGGAATGTTAGAACTGGCATCTTTGAAGCTAAAGGGGAATTCACTACGAGTGTTGCTTTCACCGCTACAATCTGCTGGATACACAGCAACGTATCGGGAGAAGAGGGAGACATTTTCGAAATTGCTCTGGAGAACATGCAATATGAACACAGCATAAAGACTGTTGGCTTCATCTGAAAACTGAGGAGGTGGCTACGCTGCTTCAAAGGAAGGATGGGTAATTTGGGGATTTATTTTTTCCTAATAAGTTGGGTTTGAGGGGTAACTTTTAATATCTCTAGCAGAGTCCCTCCAAACTCTGAGGAGCTCCTAAAAGTGCTGGATATGAAAAAAAAGTTCCCTTTTTTTTAAAAAAAAAAAAAAAGAAGAAAAAAACCCAGTAAGTGTAAACACTTCTCCAATTTTTCTTTCGGTGTCATGTACTATTTATGCTCTGGGTCTGTGTTGTGAGGCTCTGCAGGTGGCGGAGAGGGAAAGGAGGGGGAATGGGATGGAGGGATGCAGATGAAATATGGATTATCTCCTCAGTGTCTGGCTAAGCCCCACTTCGCTGGCATCGCTGATTTTCTTTTTTATTACTGTGGCTCCCCTCCCACAAAGCTAACCAGCTGCAGGCCTATAGCATCTAGCTGCTAAAGCACCCCCCACCCAGCCTTTAATCAACCAAACACACAAACTAACATCTTTATCTATCTTCTCCCCTTGATCCAACAAACCCCAAGCCCCCTCCACCAGTCCTCTGTATTATCTGCCATCATTCTGGGGGTTTATTTTTCCCCCGTCAAACAGGAAATGCTGACTTCTGAAGATTTAGACATCCGGTAAACAGGATCTTCACCCGAAAACAGCTATCAGTTGGAAGAGGAGTGATGATTGGCCACAGGCTTCAAACTGTTCTAATAAGCGCTAGGTCAGGGTGCTTTGGATGAAAGACATCATCCAACCC
This sequence comes from Brachyrhaphis roseni, assembly GCA_903066815.1. NCBI lineage: Eukaryota > Metazoa > Chordata > Actinopteri > Cyprinodontiformes > Poeciliidae > Brachyrhaphis > Brachyrhaphis roseni. The sequence continues at coordinate 23,532 of CAEFZY010010470.1, forward strand.
TTGAAGAAACGACTCCCAACAGGAAGGAAATCATTCCAGCCCTCCCAGTGCATCAGAAGCAGCTCCCACTGATGTTCCAGTGGGAGTTGCTTCTGATGCTAAACCCAGCTAAACGCTAAAAAAAAATGAGAAGCTTTGGTTTCAACAAGGCAGTTTATGTCATTTTAGCTCTGGTTTAGAAGTCTTGTTTGTCTACTTGGATCTGTAGATCCCAAGTTTTTGCCACTATTATATTTAAGGTCTGAACTAGAAAAGCTTATAAGCAAATAACATGCTTCTAAAGTAATATGAGGCTCACTAGTTAATCAGGTGTAAAGCTTCTTTACACTTGATTGTAAAAAAGTGGATTGTAAAATAAGGTTAGCTTCACAAACATATTTAATTTTTTACATAAACAAAAGTTGGGGTACATCTTTGATATAGAGACACAGGACAAAAAGATATGAACACATATACTTACTCACTCAACAAGGGTAATTAGGAAAAAATCCACATTTGCACAGAAAAAAATCTGTTGGCATGACAACTGTTAGCTCTGTACTCCAAAGTGTTATAATTCACTTTTACTATTAAATAAATAGAGAGCCTATCAACACCTATTGGTTAAAAAAAATAAAAGTCTACTATAGCAAACTGAATGCAACATTACTTTTTATCTATACCGTTCAAGCGTTCCTCCACTAGAGATTAGCACCAAAACTAGCTTAACCTGTATCTTATTTTAAGTGGGAACATGGATCATCTAAATGCAATAAGAAAAAGAACAACAGCCGTCATTAGCCACCGACTTCCTGGAACCCGAGGCTCATATATACCCTGAAGAGGACGCAGCGCCTCCATGTCTGCTGCTCTGATTATCAGAAACACTAAGGAGGTTGTGCGTTTCTGTCTGCGTCAGACAGAGGACATCCAGTGTGTGCCAGCCATCTGATTACCCACAGTTCTGATGCTAAATCAGTTTAGTCTCATCTCCCTGTCTTAATTGGGCAAAAATAAAGGTACTTTCCAACTCTGAGATGGGAGAGGACGTCTAGCAAGCTCGATGACATCTGAAACGAGTCTCTATTAGGACATTTGAATTAGCATATTTGCTATCTAAATGGCACTGGAATTTGAGAAGCAGTACAACTAAATCAATAAGATGTGCCAACTCCCGCTAATGAAAGCAAAGTGAGGTCAAACCATTTCCTTGACCCCTTGAGTACTTGTTTATCTAATTGTAATGGGAAGAGGCATGTTGCTGGCACTGCGCTGGAAGACGGGGGCAGCTGGGCATAGTAATCCCAGACAGGAAATAGGGGTGCTTGTCACCTTCCTGCTGTCTGTCCACTGAGGAATCCATCCCCACCCCGAGGCTGCCACTGCTACTGAACTGATGCAGTAGGATTACATCAGCGTTTAATCACCGAATGACTCAAGAAACGCAACATCGAAACGTCACCAGACGCTTGTTTCACATTCGGTCAGTCAGGCTCGGGTGATGACGTGATCAAGGTAGGACACAGATTTACAATTTTATGTTGTACTGTTTGAACAGCTTAAAAAAAAAATCTGAAACAATTTAACTTAGTTATATTAATTTGTACACCTAACTGGTGTGTTTTGAATTTACAAAATAGTTGTTAGACACACCAGTCCAGTAACTGCAAAATGTTAGTGTAAAGCCCTGATTGGTACTTTCACTGTGCTATTCAAAAGAAAGGTTAGTAAGCTACTAGCGGTATGTCTGTAAAGCATCTGATTGGTTTCTTGAGTCAGACTAATTAACCAGCTAAAATCTGATTACTGTACTTCCAGTGTTACTTGCTAAAAGACAGGAAGACTAAAAATTGGTGATATAGATTGATGGATAGCTTAAAAACTACTACTAAGTTTTGTTGGTGTAAAAAAGAAATCTCTGATTAAGTCTATAGCAGCACAATAACTGTAAATCACTGCAATATCATTTTTTTTATATTTCAAAACAGCAATTACAAAGAACTATATGAATGGAATATTGAATTGTATTTTATACCACGTTAAATTAAATTGATTTATACTCTGTGTGTTAACTTTTTTTCTTACAAACGCGTGTTTTGCAAACATTGGACTTTATATCAAACTAACAAGCAGTTTTAGGTGAGTTCTACTAATATTTTTGGATTTATAAGAATATAAATAATCATGTATGTGACAATTCTAAAGTTATAGTAAATTTTTTTTGGGTGGGAGACATGAAGTTATTGTCTTAACATCCTGCAGCTCATACCTGCTAACATATTAATGTTCTGTAAATTGCATTAGTAAAATGAAGTTTTTGTAGTGGATAGGAAACCAACACTGTGTCCATTCAGCCCAGGGGCCCACACCCTTGTGTATCCGGCCCTGGTTATCATACGGTTATCATGCTGGCCAAAGCCTAGAGTGAATCTGGCTAAAAATAGACCCTAAATAGTTCAGTGCAGTGACTTTGTGTACATCCTACGCCCCAGTGGGATTTCTCTGCCAAACACCTCAGCCCTCCTCTAAGAAAGCCGTGTTTAATGAGCATCCTCCGGAGTCCCAGCGTATCCTGGGTGGGGGTTGAGCACGACCTCGCTGTCTGGGAGGTTACCGCAGCTGCTACCTCTGCACCAGCTGGCGGGAGCTGCTCAGAGGTGCGTGTGTAAACGTCTGGAGCGGGGAGAAGCCAGTCCTCCGGCTCGCACAGACAGGACCGGGGGTCCACTCGAGGGTGCGCGAGCCCGTGAGCTCTGTCTGGAGGCTTTAAATAGAATGGAGGAAGTGAGACAAGTCGGGCCACGCCGACGGTTGTAGAGAGGTTTATTCACACAGCGGCAGATTGTTGCCATGAAGCGTATATTCAAACGTAAGGAGAAACTCACTGAATATCGCAAAAGGATCTAACAAAGCCAGAGTCACAAAATCTACATTTAAGGATTGTTAGAAGCCCCTTGAAGCAGTCCAACGCAGCTCCCAGACGCAGACTTCCGTACGCTGCTTTGTAAAATCATGACACAGTGGAATAATTAGCAGAGAAAGACATGAGTTTTAACGGTTATTAGAAGAAAACTTTTATAAGCTGTGGTCGCAAAGGATAGGCTGCCTGCTCAATGTTTAATAAAGGTCTAAATATATTGTTTCAGACATTCATGCTCTGTATCGCAGCATATTTTCCCAGTAGAAGCCAAACAGTAAGTCTACTGGAACATAGCTGGGCACTGAGGCGCAGCACAACAGAGCTACACACACACACACGCAACTAACACAAAACTTTTATTTTTGAGTTTAGGGGAAAAAAAAGAATACTGGACAGTGACAGCCTTCTCCAGTAATCCTCCATGACAAAGAGCTGTATGAAGAGAGAGAGAAAAAAGCAGGCACACAATCGAAAGCAAATCTTTCATTGGGAGAACATAACCACGGGGCTTTTTTTCAGTCAGCTTTTACATTGTGAGAAAAAGAGGCAGATATGCAAGTTTTTTTGTTTTGTTTTTTTTTTCCAAAAGGTCTTCGTCAGCTTTTCACACAAGATTGCAGAGGTTACAAAAGCACTGCGTAGGAAACTGAATGGGAGAGCTGGACCAACACCAACAGCATTACCCATAATACTTGCTAATATCCAGTCTCTTTTGTGGCCGCAGCATTGTCCTCCTCCTTCCTGCCTCAGCGGGAATGTGGGCCTTCGTACACAGAGGTGGTCTGTCGCCTGGTGCAAAACACCAAAACACAAAACCCCTCACGCCGTTGGTCTAGAGGTGCTAACAACATGGCAGCGTGTGATGGGCATGAGAGACGGCGGATTTGGGAAAGTATTCGCACCCGTTTGAACTCGAACAACGGGAAAACCTCAATGTATTTTCACTGGGATTTCATGTGAAAGATTTAGAAGCAAAACAATGATTTGGGTCTGGACCTTGACTGGATCATTCTGAGATGCTGTGGTATCTCTGGCTGAATACTTTGGATCATCGTGTTAAACTGAAAACCTATTTAACTCCATCCATCAACTCATCAGCCCAGTTTTGGTCTCATCTACCTAGAGCAACTTCTTCCACATGTTTGCTGTGTTCAAGTCAAAGTTTATTTATATGGCACATTTACAATAGCCTCATCTGACCAAAGTGCTTCACAATAAGTATTATGACAGGCAGATAATTTATAAAACAGAAAATAACATTAAGCTTAGTAAAATAGGACAATCATAAAATTGGCAGAAAATACGTAAAGAAAAAACTAATAATATGAATAAAAACCACAACAATGCTGAATTTCAACTGCAGCAATTTTCCTCCCCTCTTTACCTTTTATCTTCAGGTTTGGACTTTGTTGATCTTTTTTTTTTCTTTTTTTTTTGCTTAAAAAAAAAATGAAAAAAATTGTTTTGGAAATTGTTTTGAGACAATTTCCAGGTCATATAATGGTAAAAAAGAAATGGAAATTATTGAGTTTGCTTAAATTTATCATGCGATGAATTGATTTAGTGCATATTGCGACAGGCAAAGGTAAGCCTTTAGCAAATTTGGCCTTTATGACAAAGTTGGTAGAAGTCTTGAAGTCTTGTTTAGCAAATGTAGCCCGAGTTCCTCTCCAAGCTGAGCATCTGAAGGCGGCAGCCTGCACGGCTATGGCCTACCACACATTCAGGAAAGACAACAAACAGACCTTGTTCAATAAGAAAACAAACACTAAATCTTATTTTCAACCCCTTGTAGCACGCGTAGATGTGTTTTCCCCCCTCAGTCACAGCAGATTTTTATCCCACCACTAAAATGCTGCGATCAACAGATCAACTGCTTGCTGGAATGCCCCAGTCATGGTGAATATTTCATATGAACTCTATTGTTGTCTGCCCCAGTGGGGCCTCAGCAAATGGCCCAATGAGAGAGGCAGGGGGGCGAACATGGAGCTGGAATCCGCAGACCAAAACCCATTAGTCCAAGGGCCTCAGAAAAAGCCAGGCAATATCTCAAAATGGTGAAAACATCTTTTTTTTTCTCATCCGCAGCTAAATCGGTGAACAAAGTCTAAACACGGAGGATATCTGAGGACCTCGGCTAAACCTGTGGAATGTATGAAACAGGGAATGGCCTGTTTCAGATTATCACCGAGGGATGCAGGGAGAAACATCACGCAGCACACTTCCATCTAGTTCTACAGTCTGTTCAAAAATAAAATAAAAAAAATATGTTGATGAAAAATGCATGTTGCTCCACCAGCAGACCCACCACCATCCCCCCGCTCCTCTCCACACCCTTCAAGCTTCAAAAATAACAGCAGGGACCGTTTCTTCTGGATCCGATACCCACACCAATAACATCTCACAGCGAGTGACGCTGTGTCATCCAAACTGTGGATTCTCACTTGTACAACTGAAGATGTGTCTGTCTGTCTGTCTGTCTGAGGGGAAAGCAAAAACTGCTATTTTCACCCAAAAAGGAAAAAAAAATACAATGTAAACTGGGAACTCACAAGCCAGGCAAATTAAATGAAACTGAATCGACTAAAAATGTGTAACTTGAAACTGATGATTAATGTGGTTCATTCTCATTCAAATCTCCTTTCGCCAGCTGGGCACGGTGCCATCAGTCAGTCTGGGAAGCAGACGGCTGTGAATCACCAGAAGCCGTTTAGCAAGTCGGCACCGGACCTCCATGAACAATAGCTGAGCCACCGGGCTGCTTCATTGATCACCGGAATAAAGCTATTGTATCTCACACTAAATCGCCTTACTTTACGACATGGACGCTGTGGATTTCCGGTGACGACCATGTGAGTTTCAGGACACACAGGTTTTGGATGTCAGTTTTACGTCGCGGATGAAAAGAAAAAGATCACGTGGAGAGAAGGCTGAAAACACAACAAGGCTGTGAGGTTTCTAGCTTGCTGCAGAGCTGTGAAGAATTCCAAACCCCATATGGCGACAAGGTGCTCGCATCTCCGCCTGTCAGGGGGTTCGATTTCAATGCCAAGGGTTTCATCACTTCTTCCAGAACTTAAAAAGATTAGGGGACAGAAAAAGACCAGCAGCGTGGAACTGTTTGGTTTAGAGATGTGCATCCAATAACAATGTTTCCTTACGGACTGTGTTGCAGTGAAGGAGAAGTTGGGGGTCCTTGACACAGTCGTCTGGGGTTCAATTCCCAAGCTTGAAACCTCTGCTTCAAGGATCCATTATTCGTTTTCTGCTAATTCTGTGATTACTGTGAATACTGGCCACAAATCCTAAAAAACATCTTATAATTTTTCAACCTTTATCTGACTGAAAACTTGTTGGGGTGATCTAGTAACACTTGGTGTAATCATTACCTCCAATATTTCAAAATTGTTTTTGTGATTTTTTTAAAACATCAAAATTACTGATTTTGTGACCCTACTATTAAAAATGTATTTTATTTGTCATTAAGCCCTTTCCAAAATCTACACAAAGAAAAAATGAGAAAAACAAGCAGATTTATTGGACACACAAACCTATTCAGTCTTTAAAGAACTTAAATAGCTTGATTTTTGCTACTTGCCATATTGATCAGGGACTATCACCTGACTTCAAGTAAGACTGAGGCAGCAATGTAGCAGAAGTAAGAAATACTGTCACCTGCAGGTGAGTGATAGCAGTCACTTAAACCTAATGTTTTGGACCATTTTTGCAGAACATTTGTAATAAAACTCACAATTATTGAATCGGCGCAAAAAAATGTTGGGATCTGTTCATTTTGCAGTAATCTCTGCAATTGCATAATTGCAAAAAAAAAGGAGGGAGTGGATAATTCATTAAGTGACTAGAAATAGATTGGATTTTTGACAACATTGGGGAAGGTAGACGAGGACAGATGGAGGGGGGCTTGTCGCGTGGATCATGACTCACTTCAGAACCCTGTCCTGGTTTACCAAATTACCACAGACTTGTGGGAATACCACAGTGATTCATCCTCTGGAACCTTTCAATGGATGGTGGCATTCTCACTTTAGTTCACAACTCCAGGAACAAGAAATTAGCTCACATTATGCAAATCTTTGAGGTATTACAGGAAAGCCTCTCCATGTCTGACATCGATGCATGACCTTTCACCTGTGTGAGTGCTCAGCCATGTCCAAGTGAATTACGGCCCCCCGCCCCCGGTTGAGTTGCTTTACTGGAGTTCAGTAAGGGCGTCAACAGAACAAAGCCCTCTGTTGGTGTTTTCTCAGGAGTGACATTTAAAAAGATTCCCTGCTCATCCACTCTGAATGACTGTAGGCTGCCACAGTCTGAGAAATTAGCATCTGCAGTTGTATGACTCACTGGTTGTCATATTTCATCAAATTTGTTACTATTCAAGCACAAGACCAGCATAGTGACACCCACAAACAGATATTACCATAACATCATCATCACTGCTGGATCCCCGTTTCACAGCAGACAGTCTGAGGCTTGAAAGAGAGATATTGTGTCTTCGGGGGCCACAGCCTCCTGCGTGGCGGCCGTTTCTGCCGCATCATCACGGCATCTCGTCTTGTTGGAGACGGGATATTAAAAGAGGGAGAGAGAACGCAGCACTGACTGATTGGAACTCCAGCAGCTCTATTAGCGAGGCACGTTCCAGAGGCATGCAACAATTAAGGCAGCTCCGCCTGCCAGGGACGACAGAAAGATGCATGAGCAGCCAAACACTCATCAGTCAGCACAGCCGAGTTGTGACCACGAGCCAAGAGCAAGAAAAATCGCAGTGGAAACAAACCGCAAGCTTCAGTAAGGTATTGAAGACTGCTCCACAACTGGCCTCTGGCAGATCCAACCAAAAAATATTGATCTGATTCCACTGAGAGGGATGGCTGCACTCCAGCAAATTAGGGCGTTTTCTCACCTGATAGTCCGGTGGACTCGGTTCGATTGGGGCCCAAAATTGCAACATTTGTAACATTTTCAGTTCGTGCCGTTTGCTTTCACTAACCAGAAAACCTGTTCACAACTCGCGTATGGTAGCACTGCACCAAGATTTACAGGAGGAAATGACATGAAAGCATCTGAAGCAGATAACGAGCACAACTTCCTACATCACAAATTATAAGCAAAAATAGCGTCATATTTTAGCAGTTGTAGGATTTGTCTTCTGTCTTTAATTAAACACCACAAGCCAATTCTCGTTCTAGCGTGTTTGTTTTGATTGTATTTACCCAGAATGTTCTGCGCTGCAGTCCACTTGCTGCTTTTGGAGCGGTGTCTGGTCCGCTTGGCATTCCCATATGAATTTGAACCGCACCAGATTTCCCTTCAACCAAATCGAGAGCGAGGTTTTTAGGCGGACCAGAGTTCACTTTTTTGGTCCACATCAGAGTTGCGCGTTCGTACCTCTAGAAACAAACTGGACTTTCTAGGCTAACAAATTAAAAAGTTTGGTCAATTAAAGTGAACAAATCAGGATTGGTGTGAATGCCCCCTTAGACTTACTTGTGACAACAACAGCTGACCCAGTAGAAACCTCCCATATCTGGCTTTTGAAGGTAAAAATACATATAGAACTTCATGATCAACTCATAATAAAGCTAGCATTCAACTAACCTGCTACACTACTGTCTTTTTAAGCTTCTGTATATTCCAGTGGGACAGAAATGGGTGAAGTCACAGTCCTGATAAAAGCCTCTTGTGCAAAATTTCTCCTGGCCTAACCATCCTCCTATGAGAAAAACGGGAGTTTCAGCACTACAGAAGAGGGGGTGACCCACTTCACTAAATCACTGCACAATACTGCAGTGCCGCTGCTCGCAAAGTTCACAAACACTTCCAAATATATACAGAATTTTCTACGTAGCAGCCCCTGTAAAATCAGCATTCACTGCGCGTAAACGGAGTCGCTCAGTTGCAAATATCACGAAAATAAGGCGAGTTTTAAGCACCATCCTGCAGATATCAGCTTCTCCCTGGAGAGGTGATGTCTGCAGCAGGAAGCCGCTCCAGGCTCTGCAGCCTGAAAGCCTTCAAAACCTGCCCAAGTCTAACTTCTAAATAAACTTCTGAGTGATCATGTGCAGTGAAGTGGCATTCAGATATCCACAATTTGAAGGAGCGCACACATTCTGGAAATAAGAAGGATTCAAAGCAAGAAGAGGAGTTTGGCCTAGAGGAAGACTTAATAAGGTTTGTTGGAGGGGAAACAAAACAAGAGGCCTGCTTTGCCATAGAGAACAGCGGCGGCAGCAGCAGCTTGTGGCATTGGCGGCTCGACACGAGACATCACGCCAGCCCCACCGCCTGCAAACCTCTGATTTTACAGAATGGGTGAAGGGAAGTGTCATTTCAGATTGGCCTCTGTGCACATTCCCAGTGTGATTTCCACACCACAGCATGGCATGGGACAATACCCTTCCCTTTGAAAGCAGTATCAAAGATTTGGTAGCCAACACACAGAGTTGATTCGGTGACCCCATTCCAGAAAGGTTGGTTGGAAAAACGTTAGACATTTCCATGTGAGTTTTTTTTCCTACTTCAGCCAACTTACACATAATCATGGCAACATTATTAGTATTACTATTATTATTATTTTTACAAATAGGAGCAGCTAATTAGAATTTCGAAAGATCAAATAACACCTGAAAATAAAGAAGTTCATACTATGGGTGAGGTAAACATTTATGTTCCACGCTCGTTCTGACGACAGCGCATTAGAGCCATTGTAGTTAGAACAAAAGAGTAAATTCACACCATAAAAATATTTTTTTCACACAAAATAAATTTTCTAGAAGAAAATTTGAAACTTCTACTTCAAAAGCAGAAAAAGTCAAACTTTTGAAACTCTGAAATTTTCTGTTTTTTCAGGAAAAGATTCACCTCAAAATCTATGATTTTTCTTTGCCGAAAATTTACTCCAATTTCCATCTCCAAAGGTCCGAAGCACGCCGTTGTATGTTTCTCTCATACCCCTAAATAAAATCTTGTGCAACCAAATGTCTTCAGAAATCTGTCAGAAACGTTCTGGTAGAACAATGAGACAGCCATTCCTTCATTATGGAAGAGTTGTCAGAAGAAAACTATGCTTAAAGAAAGCCAGAAGGAAATTCTGGAAAAAAAAAAACCTTGAAGAACGATTTAGATCAAAGCATATCCATGTGTTAGAATGGCCCAATTAAAGTTCAGACGCAAATCCAACTGGGAATCGGTGGCAGATGCTGTGCATCCAATCCAACAGATCTTTAGCTCTTTTGTTTAAAAAAAATAAAAAAAACGGGCAAAAATTTTTGCCTCTTGATACCAAAGTGGTTCAACAAAGTACTGAGTCCAGGGGGTTAAACAAAGCTACACTAGACACTTTTCTGAAACCAAATCTCAAAAACCATCCACTACCTCTCTCCTAATTAAAATTACATCTTTCCTTGAGTTGGTTTATTACATAAAATCCCAATAGATCTGAAGTTCATAAAAAAACGGAGTTTGGGAACAGAAAATTAGCAATAAAGGAAAATTAACATTCAGCTTGGCAGTTAAGCTTTTGCATTAGCTTGTTAATGTGCAGGAAAGCTTTTTGAATCTGTATGATAATCTAGTTTCTCTGTTGACACCTGACAGCTAAAATGGGCCGATTTTGGAACTTGGACAACCAGGTCTCTGACTTGCCAGCAGTGAGACACTTTTTAATACATTTTAATTACAGATTCTCCCCCAACCCGCTACGTGACCCTTCGCTTCTTTGTGAGGATCTGAGATCTCTGTGGGCAATTACCGCAGGCAGCAAAGCACTCATCTCGCACAATGCTTTCATCACCATTAGCAGTAAAAGATTTTAACAAGGCTGTGTTCAAAGTCACAACATGAGCAACGTGAGAACACGGCGGGTCAGGGGAAGGGTCCGCGCTTGGACAGAGGGTCTCCTGTGTAGATCACCAATAAGCGACGACTGAGCGCTGCACAACGAGGGGCATCAATCAGCATTCCTTTGACCCATCATAGACAGTCACAATTACCCACAGCGTTTCAGGGCCGATGAGAAGTAGTACGTGGAAAACAGTGGAGGTGAGTTAAAGCTGGGAGCTGGAATGCTTCAGCTCTAAAGTGCTCCCATCTGACAATGCGAGTCTGGAATGTAGCCGCTCTTGACCCCAAAACCTTCGCCCACCTCCTTCACCGCTGTGTGATCCGTTGAGGCCGGAAAAACACAGACTGCAGCTGGACACGGAGTCACATTCAAAAGAGGCTGAGCACAAAACAGGCAGAGGATGGTTTTGATTGGATTAGGCCTTTCTTAACTGTACCAGAATATGATGGAAAGAATTCAGGAACTCAAGGAGGTCTGTGTCAACAGGCTTTATTTGCTTAACTCTTGAGACTTTGCAGGATTTATGGCATGTTTTTGCACACATCCCAAGTTTGAGCAGGTACAAAAAAGAAGAAATGAAAAAAGCAACAAAAAAAACACCCCACTACGCACCAATGACGTTGTTAAACTGAGCCCCCCTCATTTAATCTCTAAAGAACCTAGGAAAGCGGCTTGGTAACCAACAGCACCCTAAAAGAGCCACAGGGAAATAAATACCTGTTGGAGTGTCACGGTGAGATCCAGTCTTGTTCAGTTAAGAAAACATGGAGTGTGACGGACCTGGGTATGATTCAGAAACAACACTTTTCAAGTTTATATCTCCACAAATGTCTTTTTTTCAGTTTACAAAGTCTACAAAGACATGCTGACAGAACTCCAGAGGCTAAAGGGGGTTGTTTTTCTTTTGCTGCTGTCTTTTTTGACATATACACCATAAAAATTATGGGAAACAAGGAGCTTTGGTGGTTCAATAGCTAATAGAGTTTCCCTAGCTGACAATATCTGGTTAAAAGCTCATCAAAAAGGCAAAACTGTAATTAAAGCCTCTACGTAACAACAATATGTCCCCTAGAATGAACTCTAATATGGCAAAAAGAAACTCAACCATTGCTCTCTCTTTGTTGGGTTTGCATACCCTTGGGTGTGACTTCCACTAATCGAGCAAGGAGTTATTTCAGCAGAAAGAAAGTGAGTTGTTCCAACTGAAATGTAAATTAATTCTTCTACAACCTCTTCTTTCTGTCTGTCCACCATCTCCTCTTCAAAAAACAAAAAAAAAAAGACTACACCAACACCATGTTCTATTACTAAACTAAAAGCTTGCTTGGCTGGAGCACCAGGATGCTGGCAGCTCTTAAAGCAGACGCCACGGGGCTGAGGTTGTTCGCAGTCCAATCCAGCGCAACGAGTGTTAAGCCCGGCACCTTCCGCAGACGGCTGGCACCTGTCCCTCTGTATCCACAGACCTGGCTGGCACAGACCAGCGTGGCAGCGCTCTCCACTTCACAGCCCCATTGCTCATTCCAAATAAGTTCCATACGACGGAGCTTGCGATGGTATTTTCGTGAAGCCCTGGCAGCGAACAGCAAAGGTTTATTAGACGACTCAATAAAGCCTTGTGGAATACGAAAAGAGGCGCATCACTTTGCTGTTCACCAGTGGCTCCACTGGGAGCAAGCTCTGCACATATCTGGAGATTACGAGGCGATGCGGGACACAATGATGAGCCCGCATCTTTAATGGCATATGACAGTTAGAGAACAGTCTAAGTGCTTCGTTTGTAAAAAGAAAAAAGAAAAAAAAGAAAAAAAGATAAGCTGACATAATGGAGCGACTGTAGAGCTGGAAATACCAGAAACTTGTTTACGTTTTTTGCTTTTTTTCTGAGGTTCTTTTTCTGGTTTGGCTGAACTCCTGCCACTGGTCAGCACAATGTTTGTTTGTCGGCAGAGTTTTGGCTGGAGTTGAGGCCGTTACTCAGGGGGCGGCAGCAAACGCTGATCAGCTTACAGTGGTTTGGACTTTCCCTCCATCCTTCTCGACCATTTGCTTTTATTCTTCCCTCTGAACTCAGGACTGCAGACGGTTACAGCAGGGTCTGCATGTTGTGAGTTAAAGAGCAGCATTCTAATGAAGAGCTGGGGCCTCATCGGTGCAACTGAAGAACCCGTGGGTCAGTAACGGACAGATCTCACTTCAGACACCCAACAGGCATTTCGAATGAACTCTGAGTGAGCGTGACATACAGTCAAATGCACCCTGCTTTCTCATATTCTGGTTCTCGTGAGATCCGGCTAAAAATAGAATGGAAACAATTCAAATTTCCTCACTGAGTGGAACTGCTGGTTAAAATTCTAGCAATAAAACCAAAATAGGTCAAAAATATGTTGATTTCAGTTAAAATCGCTAATGTAGCTTTTCAAATAAAAAGCAACAAGTAGAAATATCAAACTACTGGCAGCAAGTTACTGGTAAAGTGTTGGATGTTATTATTAGAATAAACTTGACACTTGAAACCTTACATCTAAGTTTGAAATTCTAATTTTGAAGTAAGACAGGAAGTAAGTCTTTATTTGCCTTGTGTGGATAAGGCTTTGGAGAAATCTCTACCACATTTTAGTCATCCGAGGAGCAGCAGTTTGGGTACGCTGCAAAAGACTCTACCTATTAGATGACTTTAAAGCTAGCAAACTCTGTGAAACTGAAGGTTCGGTACAAATTCAACAGATTGTCAGTTTTGATGACGTCTTGCTAACCATCTAAATGACGTCAATTATCCTGACTTAGATCATTTCATAATTTTGAAGTTTATGAAACATTTATTTTGATAAATTGAATAATTTTCAAGTCTTTGCTTGTGTCATTTTCAGATGGTCCCAGTGACAACATTCACAATCCAGTCCTGGTCAAAATAGACTGGATGTTCTACACTGACTGTAGAATCATTGACGATACCGGTCAAAGAAATGGTTGTGAATCGTGAAAAAAAAAAAAGAGGGTTTCTTGGTTTTTGCAAAAACATTTCAAAAACTTGAGCTCACTCTCTTGAGTCCCACATTGTGTAGCATTTTACCTTGTTAGATGGAATTATCAGCTCATCATAGATTAAAATCTTCGACTCACACAAAAACAACTGTTCCACAACATGTTTTAGATTTATGCCTGAAATTAAACGCAAAAAGCTTAAATTCAAAATCACAAATTAAAGTCTTTGTTCTGCAGTCAGATGACACCATCGACAATTGTGTTATCTAGCATGTTATTGTGGAATATTGTCTCTGCTGCCCAGAAATAAAGCTGTTAGCATGTCATCAAAGTCATGAGTCATAGAACAACCCTCTTCAGTCAGTCTGTCGCAGCCCCGTAATGACCGTAAAAGACAAGATAACAAAAAAACTATAACGTAGTGACCCAATACATAGTTGACCCTTCAGTGTCTGTCTAATTAGAAAATAAGTCATACAATAGGATCTGATGCAGATAAGATGTTGCTAACAACAGCTTTACTTGTACTTAATGGCCACTAGCTTTAAGGGAAATGCTCAACACACATTCTATGTTGTGAACAGTACACAAGATGCTTGTTGTTTTAAAAAGCCTGTGATCAATCTACATTAAGTTGATGTGGATAACCAAATAGTCCATAAAAGGAGGGATTTATTGTTGCTTGTTGTCAACAATAACAAGCATCAGAATTAAGATGCAGACATTATTACAAAATAACGGGTGATGTATGCAAGTTACCCATTGCGACATCTGAATGCTCCTCCGGTTTGGATGAATCCCTGCGGAAGAGCTGTTGGAGGGAATCAATAATCCCAAAAGGCATTCTGAGACAGATGGTACAATGATGGAGGATCAATGGTTCCTCTGCTATCCTGCCTGCTTCCAGCCAAGTAACAGGATGTGGGCTAATCTCTCAAAAGAGGGTTCTAGACTAAACATGGAAGAGAAGGTCGAACCACCTCTGGCTTCCCCACACCCGCTCCATGTAGGACCAATAAGGTGCAGATGTTGCTAGATGGGATCTGAAAAGAGAACGGGAGAAGTAGAGAAGGGCTTGTTCTTGCATTTCTGATTGAGGAAAGCTTTATGAATACTCTGATTTTCCCCCCTCAGGGCCCCTCGAAAGGGTTCTCAGCTGCAGAACATAAAGGGTGGAGCCTTTATGAATCCTGTGCAAGTATCAGGAAAGCCCTGGTTCTTTTGAAAAAAAAAAAAAAAAAAGGCCCCAGAATCCATCCGCTTTCTTGCTGAAGATCCTAAATAGCAGCAGCATTCCTAATGAATAGCACAGGATGAAACAGAAAGGGGAAGGTAGATCCTTTGCTCTTTATAGCTTTAACTCAATCAACTGATTATCTCCATCCCAGTGTTTTTGTGTATAAATCTGAATGTTTCTTTCATGTCATAACTCTGGTCTAATAAACAATCACAAAATATCATCACTGCATCAATTACTGCCTCAAAGCTGGCTTGAACAGGGCTTTCCAGAGAGAGCCTAATGAGTTCTGCTTCCCCAGTTTTCTGCTCCTCCATCACAGTGACAGAAACATCCCTTGCTTTCTCCAGGCCAAGTGGCTTTCTTATCTACCCGATCGAAAACACCCACTGCCGCTGCTGGCTTCCAGTATCAGAGATAGGAAGCTGTTTGTTGGACATAGTTAGGGGGTTTGTGAATCCCGTTCCCTCATAAACAAGTCTGCAGTGTCTGTAGCTCACAGACAAAACAGATTAAATATGCTAAAGAGCCAAACCTAGTTCCTTTTGGGGCTCCAGGTTTTGGGTGTATGTGTATGAGTTTGTTGTTGTGAGGATTGTCTGACACCTTATCTGCATATTCTTGTAAATGATTTGCAATACTTGCCAAGGATGAAGTGCAAAACAATTGCTCTTAAGTGATGTCATTAATAAGGGAGAGGGAAAATAGTTGTAGATGAAGTATAAATGTGTCTAATCTTGATGGTATATGCAATCTACAAGCAAATCTTAGCAGGTAAAGCCAAAGCAGCCACTCAGGCAAGATAATAAGCCCCCATCTCATTAATGCACCTCTTCTTCTCCCCAGCACTGTTTCCAAAGGTATCAGTGTGAAGATATCCATCTCCTGCAGCCCAAGCTCTGGCCTTCCAATTTACTGCCACTCACCTGTTTTCTAATTCCATCAGCGTGATGATGAAAGCTGAGAGGGCATTACGCTTCTTGCCAGTGGTTGGACAGTGAGGAAGGGAGTGCAGGGCCGCATCGGTCACACTGTCAGCTAGCCAAATGGGTTAGGACGGACAGAATGAGAGCCAAGGCAGAGGGGATGATGGAGCTCTGTGCTACCAACCGCTAAGAGGCAAAGACCTTTGCTACTCCGGCAAACATAACCCTGAGGTAACATCCCAAAACCTCAGGGCATGTTCATTTGATCACAACAAAGCATACAGAGTCATACCTGTGAGGTTGTCCATCATGTGCATGTGGACTCGAGGCCAAAATTCTAAAGGGAAATCAAATGGTGCTGTAACTCAAATCACCCAAGTACATTGAAAGTATCTTTGTGAATGGTGATGCTGTGCACAGGAACGGACTCTGGTAGTGGTTGGTCTTTCAACAAATCTGAAGACTGACTAAAGATACTTTTATTACACGACAGCCTCGTAACTGTCATGACATGTTAGCAGATTAATAAACAGAGATGATATTTCCCAGTAACATGTCCTATATGACAACATTAGTTGTTGGCCAGCACTGCTAATTCACCTCATATGCTTTCGCCGTGCCTCTTTAAAGCTCTGACTGGCCGCAAGCTTTGAAAGACAGGAAGAATTTTCTAAATTTCTAAATTTGGGTACTCAGCAGAAAAAGAGAGCGTACAAACAATTTAGAAGAACTGATACAGCAGCACCTGGCTAACCATTAGCCTCCAACACATCCTGCTCTTCCCATCAGTGCTAAAAGTAAGAGGTGAGTGTGCCATTTTCAAAGGGATTTGATCATCTCTAGTTCATGTTAGTTCTAGTCGCTATAAACATTAGGATTTGGATCTGCACTGTATTAGTCGGTTGGATCCAAGCTAAAAGGTCCAAAAACTGGGGAAAGTTTTAAATTCTGATGTACAACAAAATCCAACCTGAACTGGATACATCTACACTGAACATGGGTTCTCAAAATCACAGTTTAAGATTTATGAAACTTTTTACACTATTTTTTGAAAAAAGAATTCACTTTTGTTGCTCCTTCTTTAGATTAGCACTCCCTTAGACTGAGACAACCAGGGTTAGTCAATCTTGGGG
This sequence comes from Brachyrhaphis roseni, assembly GCA_903066815.1. Taxonomy (NCBI): domain Eukaryota; kingdom Metazoa; phylum Chordata; class Actinopteri; order Cyprinodontiformes; family Poeciliidae; genus Brachyrhaphis; species Brachyrhaphis roseni. The sequence continues at coordinate 40,579 of CAEFZY010010470.1, forward strand.
GATATTCTCCAGAGACAACATCTTATATAAAACAGTTATTTGTGAAAAAAAAACTGGAATTCTAAGCTTTCCCAAAAATAATTACAAAATCTTCTAAACCCCTTATTGTGCATCATGCTGCTGATGTATGGTGGGTTAGGTCCTATCACCAATGCACATAGATGGAATGTACGTAGATGGTGTCAGCTTGCTCCTTGTAAATTAAGTAAATAAACATCAAAAGCGGTAGGTGGTGTGCATGAAGGGCGTGGTGAGAGAAACTGTGACATGTCAAGCCACGGTATGGGAAACATGGGAAGCATGAAAAGGCTGCACGATGGGGTACCATGCCATCTGGTGTAACCAGTCACTGGGCCTTGCGGCACCATATGATCAAACATTCTTGCCTCCAAAACACCACAGCAACCACAACTCCTGCAGACCCCCCCATCGCCTACCCAGCCCCAGTGCAATAATGGACTCTCTGCAGCTATTGAGCCCCTCATATGTTTCCGGTCATTGGCATCATTCTTGTGTGACCTCCCAATCCCAGAACGCCAGCACTCCTCATGCTCTACATGTCTTCAAATATTGATTTGTGCATCGTCTTCTTCAGTCACACAAGGGACCCCAAGAAAGGAATGGAAAAAGACAGGCGGGGACCTTTGAGCTGTCATGCAAAAACACCCCCGCAGAAAGAAGTGTGTGACAGCTTTTTAATTTTGGTAAGAAATCAAAAAGCGTCTGAGAGACGGGGTAGAATGCTCAGTGGCTGCATCTAAAGCTCTGCTTGCTGTCAGGAATCTGGCAATACCCCGCCGCCTGTAGACAAGACCTCCTTTGGTCTTTGGCTGAATCACAGATGAATTATTTTGCTATTCAGACAGGTCCTTCTCGCTTGCGGAGAGAAAGTAAAATCAGGTTTTGCAAAGGCCTTGGCAAAATGACGACTTCTGGATTATTCATAATGTTTTCCTCCCCCCACCATCCCTTCGCGACAAATTTGTTCTTCTATTTTTTATGAACTTGAGGTCTTTCAGCCTCTGCAGCTGAATTCAGAGGATCCGGGGGCCTACCCTACCGGCGCAGCTCTCAAATAAAGGCCACTTTATTTTTAACTCAGCCTGGTGCTGGCTCCCCCACTTATTGTGGGATATCCAGTAATCTTCAGCAGGCTAAAACTAATTTACTGTAAGCTCCGCAGCACCATTAAGACAAGGTCAAGGCAGAGCGGTATTTGTCTCATTTCCCTAGCTGTCAATATTCCTCTGATGATAACGACTGATTTAGAGGCTGGAAATCTTGAGAGGGCAGTGCAGAGCATCACCGCTATAGAGGGGAAATCAAAAGGAATCCAAATGAGCTCAGCTCCAGTTCCATGAAGGGGAACGACACCCAAAACAACAATGTGGACATTGAGTTTGACGCATCTTGGGGCATTTATAGGGTTTTACAGACATATTAAAAACCCCTGAACTCTTGCAACTGTAAACATCACTGTGTTTTATTGGGAATTCTGTGTGACAGACCAGAGCTAAGAAGTGCATAACTGTATGATGGCAGAAAATTAGACATATCTTCTTACAAAAAAAGAGTTTTGGGAAGTAACTGAATTAGCACATAGAGTCAATCAGCATGTAGTTGAATTCCAATGTAAATGTTGTTGGACTCCACAAATCTGTTCCTTCATGGAAAAATGGTGAGAAGAAAAGAAAGACAGCCATAAGAAGTCCAGATGTTCCACAGGCCATGTAGGAAACACAGGAAGTATGGCAGATTCACATCAAATACTCCTAAATTCCTTGCAATTTAGGAGTACAGCAGACTCCCTCCTATTAGTATTTGTGAATTAACTTATTTGCTGTGCTTTATGTGGATCTTGACTCCAAATTATTTGTGGAAAATCTGAATCTTCATCGGTCTTTTTGTAGAGCATATCTAAAATATTCATAAGAAAAAGAAACAACTGAAACAACTCGATTACTACTATTGCAACGACTATTGTCTGGTATTTGCAAAGCAGCCAATCCAGGAGTGCCATTTATTGACCTTGGCGCGAGTTGGCTATTCCCAAAAGAATGGAGATAAAGAAGACCGACAAAATTAACTTCTGTGGTAGCGATTAAACTGTTTCCACTGTGAGGAATGATGGATATTATAGTATATTTGGTGTTTTGAACTGTCAAAATAGGCCGTTATAATTGTCTCTTGATGATGTTTCAGGGATTCATGAATGTTAGCTATTTGCAGCTGGTTTTGTTGGTGGGATTCTAAATGCATGTCATGACACCTCTAGCCCTCCAATCTATCACTGAAAGAGACTGAAATTATTTGTTAAATATTCTTTTACTGTTGTGGTGCTCAGAAATGCCTAAAAACAGGTGTAATTTATTTTTTTGATTGCATGCTGGTCATCCAATCTGACTGACCAAAAATGTTCAGTCTCTAGATGCTGCTGGAGACAAGTTGACTCGTGTAGGGGATGATACCTACACTTTTCAAATTTATATTCACAAAAAATGCAAATTTTTTACTTCACAATAATGTAGTAGTTTGCACATGTCGTTCAATTCCAAAAAAAACTACAATAAAACAAGTAGAATTTTGTGTCTGTAATGTGAAAAAGTACAAGTACAAGGAGTATTGAGATCTTTCCAAGAGACTGTGGACTGCAGCTCTGGTCCAGCTGAAGAATGTACATTGGAGTTGAAAAGGTCACACCACAAAGCTGCTCTGGGCAAGAAGCATGAATACAATCCGGGTCTTTGGGAGTGGAGGGTCACGGACACAGCCGGACCTGACCTGCTCCAGGACACAGCTGAAGAGAACACAGTCTCAGCTTACTGACATGCTTCTGGTCTCACTCATATGATCCGAGCCTGTGTCCTAACACATCCCACCTTTTCACACACCTTCAGTTCATTCTGCACTCACTCGAGTCCAGCCTCAAAACTTATCAAAATGCCCTGGAGGCGAAAAAGAACAAAGAGTTTGTGGGTGAGAAAAGGTCCACTTATCCTCCGGCCATCAGGTAACACTCAGCCACAGAAGCATCTGTTAAAGAGTCATTATCAGCGCAATGTGGCAAGCTGACAGAATGTTTTTATCTGTCAAACAGGAGCTCGGCATCTCCGCCCCGCTCACCCCGCATGACAACTTGACCTTATTCAATCATAGCTTCTCTCCCTCTCTCCATTTCTTCTTTCTTACTTCAGAGTCAACTTCGCTGAGCGCTGCCAAGCTTGGCGGCAAAAGAGAAGAGCGAGATGGTGTAGGCAGCCTTGTGGATGCTCTTCAAACAGAGGAAACTGCTTCCAGTGATGTATGCACATCATGCCCTGGTACGCACACACACCCACACACAGACATGGTAACAAACTAACTGTGGCAAGAAGAAGGGGGAAAAAAAGGCACATTCCCGTGGTATCTGTGCAAGTGAGAGACAAAAAGAGTTCTCACACGTTTGGCACAACAGTCTATGAGCAATAAATCCCAAGCTGGGCTCATTCAGAGCCTCGCAGAAACTATTTTTCACAGCATGCCCCCATCCTTCTATAGGAGCCAATGACACATTTGAGCCTCTGAAGGTGTCAGGGCACCCATAACTCACAGTAATCACACATACATACTGCTACTAAACATGCATGGAGATGGCTATTTATAGAATTATCCAAGCAAACAGTTTATTATAAAAAAAAAAAAAAAAAAGATCAGCACACACTTATGTACATTATGAATGGATGCTCTGTCGCTCTATTTGTGTGCAAGCATTGCATTATGCATGCTGCTATCCCCTGTAAGACATCCACAAATCTCATTATCTCTCAGCTGTGGTGTGTGAGGAGGGGGAAACGCATGAAAAAAATTAATAATAATAATAACGGGAACTTGGAGACTGGAGGATAAAAACGCGAGAAGCCCCTGTGCAGTCTAAACAATTAGCAGGAAAACAATTAGGCTGGAGGTACAATGAGAGCGGCAGACACAGCAACACTAACCTGTTTTACTTCAGCGGGCATGGTCCAAAATCCCCAGTTCGATTTTTTTTTTCTTTTCTTAAAGGTGTATTTCAATGAAAAGATATAAAATAGGAACCTCCACGGAAACCGCGTGAGAAATATGTCCTCCTCTCGAAAAAGTTCTCCTCTCCCTCCTCTCTTCTCCGACTCGTCACGTTTTTTCTTGTTTATTTACGCTGAGTTTTCCCTCTGTGAGCGCAGAGGCAGCAGCTCAGACGCAGGCAGCCATCCTCTGCTCAGCTGCGTCAAGCAGCCCGCTGTTAGCCGCGCAGGCACCGGAAGTGAAGCGGTGCTGTTTCAAAATAAAGCACGACGCGGGTTTATGACCGAGAACTTTGCGAATGTGATGCGCCTAACCTAGAACAGGAGCAATAAATGAATTAGCCTTTTTATTTTATTTATTTATTTTTTTTCAGTTTTATTGGGCTATGTAAAACTGCATAAATAGTTCGATAGTGCTTTTGACATTTTGTACCTCAAGCGTCTGAATATTTTGTAAATATTAAAGAATAATATTTTGAGAATTTCAAAGAATATAGAAAGTAATTTTTGTTTTTGAAACGAAATCTTTGGGTCTGAGTTGAAACTAGAAGCTGCACACAAATTATACTAATGAAATGGTTTGTAGCAAAACTTTTCAAAGTAATGGATTCTTTGAGGACAAGACTCACTTACTATTTTGCATAATTCAAAAATGTTTCCATATATTTTCTATATTTAAATTACTGTGATAGGGACCAGCAAAAATACTTACAAGACCAGGATTAATGTATTTTTTTTTTTTACTGCAACAAAAATGTTTATTCATATTATAATCCAAAACCCATACAGAGTGTCAATCCACCCTTTTTTAAATTAAAACAATGCAAATGTTGCAGTCACTAATCTAACATACCTGTGCTTTTAAATTAACTTTACCTTAATAGAAATTTACTACAATAAATTTTTAATTCACTTATAATACTCAAATATAGTTTATTTGTATAAAACTAGTACATCAAGGCAAAATTGCAAGCATATATCAATGAAGATCTGTTACAGATCAAAGCGCCAAAATCTGTAAAAATAGTTGTTCTACTACAACACTAGAGGCATACAGCTTACAAGAACACTCTACATAATATGTGTGATATTTAATTCGTAAATGTTGGTACTTAGGACAATTTGCACAAATTTATCCTATGTATTTTTGCTTTAACAAACATTTTTGCTGTGTCTTTCAGGCAACACGCAAATGGTCATCTGCTTCTTTCGACTAAACGCTTTTATTTTGAAAGAAAAATCTCCTTGCTCTCCAGTGTAATTGTGTCTGTGGCAGGTCAGACAGAGCCGAGAAAGAACAGGGATTTCTCATTTGACAGAGATGTTTTATTCATGTGTGAATTGATGAGACACCGAAGGCGGCGCAAGAGCCTTTCCTTTTTCCAACAGAAACGGGCTCTCCATTAAAGACATGAGGCTGGATCTGGACCCGGGCACAACCGGAAAAGTTGGGCATGAAAAGGAAGAAACACCTCTGAGGTTGGGAGAACAGACTCCCAGAGAATGGGAATGTAGCAGCTTTCTCCGATTGGGTAAATGTCGTTCCCCTCTATCTCTGGCATCAAGTGGGGTGGGACCAGCTCCCTCTTTGCTCTCCAGTTGCCTCCGTCTGTCAGACCTCCAACCCCTCCCCCTTGTTGGCACAAACAGAGAGAGAGGAGAAAAAAGAAGAAGGGGGGGAGGGACTGGGGCTTGCACACAAAACAAAAAGTTGCCCCTATTGAATCGAAGGCATCCCACAAGCTACTCTGCAAATTTTTACACCCTCCACTCACACACACACACAGCTCCTTTTCTCAGAACCTCTTTGAGACGCTCTTCTCACTGCACTTGATATAAGGGAGAGCTCGGATGTACGTGACAGAATTCACATTCAAATAACTGTGCCTGTGACCGAAACGGAGCAGGAATGTTAATCTAATAATGCCGATGGAAGCTCAACTAAAGACAACGCTGAGGGGACGGTTGAAAAGACAGGAGAGCGAGCAAAAAGGATGACTGGTCTAAGACGAAAACAGGGAAAATGGCAAACAGAGGAGGAGGGGGGGGGGACCGGGTGAGGTTTCACATTCCACGAGCTTGGCAGCACTGTTTTAGGTCCCAGGATGTTACTGCTTCATTTCTTCCTAATGAAAGGCCTGGCTCACCATGCACCATTACATTTAGATCTCTTTGCTTTCAGCAACAGCAACAGGAATTCGACCAAGGGTACAGCAGAGGAGCATTTTAATAAAGCAACCCTCGTACCCTTAGCTAAAGTCCTTTCTTTTATGTGATTTGCAGTATCACTTTCCATTTGCGCCACTTAAACACAGAGTCATTTTTATAACTCTGTTTAAAAATCCATTAAGTGCCCAGGGCAATACTGGTGAGAAAAAATGCAAGGAGTGGCATTGCTCTGTGGATTCACTATTAATTTGCATGTGTGTACTTTAGAAATGTCCATCTCCTTTTTCTAAATGGTGGGTTTTGCAGTCTATTATTTTTCCACATGTAGATGCCGGGCTCTTTGTCTACTTCTTTGAACTAAGTGGCTACAGACGCTTGTACTATGAATACATTTTACTGTGTTTTTAGTGGTGTTGGTTGGTTTTCCAAGCCGTTTGTTGTGACCTGAAGTCTAGATCTGTAGATTGTCGTATGGACAGACCACTTACTGCTATAGATCCTTTGACCTTATCTGTGGCATCCTTCCTTCCTTCCTTTCTTGAGGCATTTACTTTTACAATCCAAGTCTAATCTTTGACTCTTCAGAACCTTTTTCCTGAGTTGTGAGGGAAGCCTCTGTGTCTTTGTTGTATTGCCCATCTGAAAGTGCCTCTGCACTGCACCATGTGCACACCAAGATTATGTTACATTTTGTTATGAGGTGGACCTATCTGAACTAACTCGCTGTCTTTTGAAGGTAACTGATACTACCATGTAATGAATTTAGGGTTTGAAACCAAAGATAATGCACATAGTTTGTAGTGGAGTGATATTTAACTGTTAAATCCCTGATACTTTCCAAAAACTAGAGATATGGCCCTAAACTTACAAGCAGAAAAGTTAATGGGTCAACAGAGTCAGCAGGATTCATCATCTGAAAACTCAAATTACATAAAGGAAACGTTTCAAAGTCGCAATCAGCCAGAGTCAGCAGAAAGCTGTGATTGAGATTCACATGGCCTCCAACAAATGAATCTAAAACATCCCTAACAGCTTATAGAGGACTCTTAAGAGCTAAAATATTTACATATTATTTCTCTTGATATCAATGTGTTTTACATTGTTGTAATTCTTTTGACGATCTCTCTTCTCTTTTAGAGCACAGGCTTAAATCAAAGGCTTGTTTGGTCTCTTCTTTCCTCCAAGACGCTTTTGTCAACACAGCCTGAATTTTCACTGTAGGAAGTGGGGAAGAGAAGACACTGAAAGCATATGCAGTATGTTAAGTCACGTGAATCCTCAACTCTTTATGTACAACTGTAAAGAATGGGGTGAGAAACCCATCAGGTTACATCATGTAACCTCATGTCCAAGTCCTTTTCTTCTTACGTGCAACATACGAATGTGCATCCTTACGGTGCCTTGCCAAATATTCATAAGCCCAGTATTTTTTCACATTTTCTCATGTTTCCTTTGTTGCTTTGCTTGTACATTTCGAGTTTGGATAGAAGATGAATCGCTCTGCCAGTCTCAAGTCTTTAAAAAAAAAAAAGAAAACCTTATACTGCCGTCACTCAGTGTCTGAAAGACGGGCTGTTGATTGCCCACCGCCTCTCTAACTGGGTTTGTTTATCACTGAGGTGAAGTGGCTAGGTTGATAGATATGACAGGCGTCGAGCCAAAGTCGTTCTCCCCAGCATAATCTGTCTGAGCTGCTTCAGGAGCACACGTTCAGCAGGAATATTCACCCTAAAGGGCTTCGTGTTGTTTTTGTAGACGTAAGAGCAAGTAAGTACCATTACTTGCAACCCCTGTGCTGCTAACGCTGTCCTGTTGCCAGACGGTAACAGTAAGAAACAGAAAGAATAAATGTAGACAACTGGATGGAAGAGAGGAAGAAGTCAGACATGATAAGGTTGAAGACGAATTGGTTAAGGAAGGGCCGAAGAACTCATCTGAGGATGAAAGCTCCCCACAGCTGAGTAAGACCAATCGATCAGAAAACAGTCCTTACCCTCACTTTCAATCTCAGTACTTCCAGAAAATTCTGTGTAGCAGCATATGACACAGAAGCAGGTTCAGTACCTGCTATACCTGAGATAACTGATGTGGCCCATTCAGCCACCATCCAGACGACCCACATTCCCCCAACGCTTTATAAACGCCACAGGAATCTGACACATGCAGAGCTTAGCATGTTGGCCGTAAAGTTACATTTTGAGCTCATTTGACTGAATCAGCTTTCTTCCCACATGTTAGCTGTGTTCCCTATATGGTTTATGGCAATCAGGTTTTTTTTTTCATCTGTGTCTTATCCAACAATGGCTTTCTACTTGGCACACTGTCAAAATGGTTACAGTTTTGATGTAAATGCATTCTTCAGAGTTCTGACTTTTTTCTCATTATTTTTCTCTTCATTCCAATTTTCCCGTTGAATTATGACTTTAATCTCAGAATTAGGATTTTTGTCCTCAGAGATCTGACTTTATTAAGGCAGCACCTGGACACCGGGGAGCAACCAGCTTCAATGGCTGAGACGCGAGTTTGTGCAGGAGGAGAGCTTACTTTCTGGAAGAACATGTCAGATTGAAGTGATTTATTTTTTTATATGGTCAATTAAACTCAGAATTCAGAGAAAAAAACAGCAGACATTTTTTTTTATTATTATTATCTTTTATTTTCGATGGCCCCAATCTTCTTCCATACCTTCCATTTCATCTACGTCATGTTTTTTTTTTTTTACCAAAGCAAATCCCTTAATATACATTGGAGTTTGTGGCTGGAATGTGACAGAGCGAGATACGAAAAAGCTCAAAAATATTTTCAAAGGCCCTTTAGTTCAGTGCACTAAATTGAGCTGAAAAGAATGCTTAAATACACAGAGTGACTGAAATAGATCGGTCTTACAGCTTCCGTTATTTAACCTGTTCCAGGAATTAGCAAGCGAGTAGGAACAGGAAGGGGAAAAAACATTATTATTTTCAGTCTTGCCCGGTAACAGAAGTGGTAAAACAGTAAGGGTGTATGAATTTTGCTGGAGCTGGAACAAAAGCCTTTGCAATCTGCTGTACGCTGTCGAGATGTATGGTGTGAAACAGATGGTAGAAAGGTTAATGTTCAGCAACAAGACGCGAGCTGACAGCCAGACACCTCCAGTGAAGCTACATCTGTTTACATCACGTTTTCCGCTTCCGTTAATGACGGCAGATGTGCAGAAGGATGGGGGAAAAGAAGTTTGAGAGGAAAAAGGATGTACAGTGGACAAAAAACAAACACAAATTGTGCTGGTTACCACATAAAACAATGTGGATATTGTAATCAGTCTCGACAGTGTAGTTCAATTCCAAATCACTTTCATTGCCGAGAAGCCACCGCTTATTCTGGCAGTTGAGGTCTAACCACGGGGTTAAAAAAATATCCGACCAAATACAAAGAAGAGTTCTGAAAAGGAAAGACGACGACAACACTGGCCTTTGCTGCTCCATCTTCTCTGAAACAATCACTGCACTGTGTTCAGGTCACAAGACCAGAATTATTTACAATTGCGAGAGCCTCCAGAGAAAGATTATCTGCTTTGACTGACTGCTTCTTATTCTAACAATGACGCATTCAGAGAGAAAGTAAGAAAGAAAGCCCTTATCTAATGACTTTAACATCATGTTTTATTTTCCTCTCAAAAAAACTGGCTTGTCAGCATCGCAGAGGATTGTGGTCCCATCTATTAGCGGCTTTTGTCTTCTGAAAAGCCAATTTTAGTTTAATTTCAGGGGATAAAACTCTATTTAAACGCCACCACTTCACATCAGCTGTGGCTCTATCTTCAGTTTTTATGTTGCAAAAATATATTTGCACATCAAGATTTCTCGTTCAACCATGACAAGATTAGATTTTTTTTTTTTTCCCCTTGCGTAACGAGGACAAGCAGTGAGGCACAAACACACACAATGGAAGCTTATCTGACATTATGGCACACACGTAATTTATTTTAGACACCTCTCCCTGTTATGGAGTCTCTATAATCTTGATGGATTACCGCTGAAGGGTATGTTAAAATTATGCAAGTTAAACATTTGTTTTATGCCCTAAAGACCATGTTTCTGCAAGACTTTCAGAGTAATTCCTCTTACCGACTCAGCCTAAATCAGACTTTTCTAATGAATTAGGTTATTCCTTTGTTGCTTGTAATCAGCAACTGTGCCAGGAATTTAAAACTCCTGCTTCTAATTTTGCCTCGCAAATGTATTTATACCTGTTGTACCTTTTCACATTTAGTCACAGTGAAACCACTAACTTTAACATGTCCGAGTGCCTCTGCTAGACGCCTGTCCTGTGTTTGGCTCCTGTCGTCATGTTCTCATCAACTCTGATCAGATTCCCTGCAAACATACTGCCGCTGCCATATGTTTGTTTTTTCCCCCACATTGTTTGTGTCAAACTGCAAACAGAACTTCTCATAGCTTTATTTCAGCAGTAGCTTCCCTATTGCCTATCTTCCACAGGAATCGGATTTGAGCACCACTAAAGGCTGTCCTGTCGAGATTCAATAGACAACGGATTACCACTGGATTGTTTCATGGGTTTCGGAGTAAAGTGGGCCGAACACAAATTCACTTTTATATTTTGATTGTAAAAAAAAACGGTAAAAAAGGAAAGGAAAACTACATACATGGTTGATAGACCAATATCTACCACCTAAACCACCAATAAATAGGTAAAATTTGTTATGCAGTGGTTTAGGGGCAACAGACGTTTGATATAGCTGAAATTCATGAACACTTGAGACCGACTCTAAAAACACCTGTACCTGCCTGTAACTGCCAAAATGATCTCAATATGCACCAACATTCAGTGGAATCCATCTTAAGCACTTCCACAAAAGCTAACATCCACAGTCTTCCTGATCTCTAGTCTTTGCACTCCTGGATCGACTGCTTTGCAAACACCAGTCAACAGCATGTCGAGTGGCATCATGACTAGGTATTTCAGCTTCCCTAGATGTGTTTTCTGCCAAATTTTTTACACACGCTCACTGAAAAAAGACCCTTGAATAGGCAAATGTTTTGCCAATACTTAACCATGAATAGACGGTGGTCTACTGTATTTGGTCTTAAACATGGACATTGTTTTAGAAAAGCTGTGTATATGTTGCTTTGTTTTTTTTGTTTTAGATGTTTGAGCTGGGATTCATTAGCCTTGGTGACAGATATAAAATAAACTAGGTGGTCCAATCTCAACATTTTGACTACATCACTATTACATTCACCAGGGTCACTGCCTGCAAGTACTGTACAAATCAAGGACTTTTAACATGCATCAATCCTGGTTTAATTGCAGTTGTTATAACTATTGAAGACTTTTTTAACATTCAAAACAAAACTCCGTTCCTACTTGTCACTGAGATACTATGCCAGTGCAGACACTTAAGATTAAAATGCACATTGTTTCCATCTGTCAGTATGGCACAAATATGTCATCACGTTAACTTCAAATGAAGAAAAATTTGTTTTTTTTCCACACACGTTACCACAATATCACAGCTAAAGAAGTATAAAATTAATTATTCATGCTGATTTAAATAAAGCTCTCCTTTAGTTTCAGATTGTGCTTTTGCATGTGTTTAACTGAGTTTGGACCATTTTAACAGGAGGTAGTTTTACTTGGTCTATGAATAGACCAAATCCGTATGAAACCCAGCTTCTATAGCTAACTCTGGCATAGTATGTGATGTGCATTGTCTCTTTTGAAATAAACAACAACACTTATCTGTGTGTAAATCAGGACTTTGCATTGATGTAACAGTCATTTCTACTCATTCAATGTCTAGATGATCGGTCGTTAGAAGATTAACTCAGTGGGTTAAGGTTTGTGAATGTAATGTAGAAAATATGTAAAAGTTTATGGGGCATGAATATTTCTGCAAGGTCCTGTAGATCCTTGTATCTTCTGCAAATATTCTGTTTGAAGTTGTTTTGTTTGTTTTAACACATTGCTTTTTCAAAATGTGGTAGTTTATAAAGAAGACCCTACAACCTGGCTCGGCTTAAGACCAGCTGTGTGATTTTAAGATTGCGTGTACGTGTGCTACCCTGTTACATAAAACACCAAAGGTCAGTTAATTCCAGGCTTTGCGATGCACAGCCCTTTAACGAGCTGTTGAGATGCACCTCGGCCTAAAGCAAGTCCGGACCTCAACAAGGTCAGTCCCCCCCCCGAGTGCGAAGCCAAGAGGTGCTTTGGTCTCTAGGTCTCTGATGTGAAAGCTAACAGTGGACCCCTGCTTCTGCAAAAACACTTCTGCTGCTAAAAGCATGCATACTGATGATATCTTTACTGCAAGCGAGCGGAGATGTGATAATTTACAAGAAGCAGTGAATCCCAAAAGAATCCTTTCTGTTAGCAATAAAGGAGTCAAGAATGCGAGCTAATTCTGCTCAGAAATGATCGAGCAGAGAGTCAAGGTCGCCTCTGCCCAGGGTCTAGTGGGGATTTTTGTTTTCCATTAGTAGGTTTACCTGCCTGTTGGAAGTTCCTTAAATGAAGAATCTGGCCTCAGGCATCCAAACAAACATCCATCCGTATTATCTAATTAGAATTGCTCCCTGGATTACATGACTGCTGGAATTTACCAGAAACTTGGATTTAAGGTAGTATTTGCTCCAAGATGAACTCCAGCAAAGTGAACACTGGGGTAAAATGAAAAATGCTTGTTTTTCATACGTCTTGTTTGCTTTCTCAGAATCTGGCATTACTGCTCAGTAGGTGCAAGTTTACCCGTGGAAAGAAGAGCCAAAACAAGCCTCACTGATGCTTCTGTTTCTCATTTTGTTCACCATTTACAGGCTTGTAATTCACGCAGTAAAAATGTCACACAGATATGTTAAACTCATGGGGCTAATTAATACAGTGCTTTGAAGAACACCTTTAGCCCAACGATAAAGTTGTGAGACTGTTTTCAATTGACTTTGTTTTCTTCATCCAGACTTGTTTAGCGATCCTGCCGGACACTGAAAAGGGTCAGGTCACATTCCTCAGATGGCACTGGGGTCTTGTGAGGGAGAAGGACGTTATTTTTAACAGATGTGCTATAGTTTAAACCCAAACTATCAGGGCCGTCCTTTGAAAACATTAGCAATCTTCCTTTCTGTTTGTAAGTTCTAGCTTGAGGCGACGCCCTTGACTAGATAAACACGACTGATCGTCTAGTTTGGTGCAAAAGAGATTCTCGTAAAGGAAAAACAGGCAGGTACTGATACTGCTTATGTTTTTAGAGATTTTAATAGGTTTAAGCAGTTGTGACGAAATGGCATGACGGTAAACCATCATTAGGATAAGACCAGATTTGATGGAGGAAGGTTAGGGCTTCCTTAGAGGAGTATAAACGACAAAAAGGACGCAAAGCCTTTCTTTCCATCTTCTCTTTCAATTTATGTTTTCCTGCTGCACTTGCTGGAGGTTTCTATCTGTTAAAAGGGAAAATTTCCATTCCACTGCTGCTCTGTGCATGCTCAATATGAGGGATTGCTGTAAAGAGACAGTGGGCAAGCAATTGGCCACATTCCCTACATGCTAGCCCGGGTGGACTGAATGCTGCAAGTTAAAACTTGATCCAATCTGCTGGGCTTCTTCAAATAGAATGCTTTAACCAATTTAAATAATAAACTGAACTTCACCACATTGTTTGATAACTTGGTTCAACCGAAAATGTGCTAATTTCACTTGGAATCTGACTCCATCATTGACTTGAGTTCTTTGAAGAGCCTCATGTGTTGTGAATTGGTGGCTTAGAAATAAAATGATTTGATCTGAAGTTGAATCAGGGACGGGAAGTAAGATAGTGGCAGCCATTTTGCTTTTTTGTAGTTTTGGTGGGTTTGCACACAACCTTAGGGATGTTTTGTCAAATTGGCCAAGAAGTGAATTGTCTTTGATGGGGGTTTTTAAAGTGTGGGAGAACTACGCCCCTCACCTATTTCATGTTCGTAACTCATCCATGTTTCACTGATGTTGTGGGGTTCACCTGTTTTAGCTACGTGTAGTACCACATGATGTTCTTCATTCCTGCCTCGTCATTTACAGTTATGAACTACTTTCTAATGTGACTTTTTCAGACAACACTGTCCATGAAAGTTCCAACTTTAAATAATTATGGTCATACTTCCTTCTTTTTATTTTGCTTGGACCAGACTGTCTTCCTAATCACCACAGCTTTAGGTACTGAAAAACAAAATAAAACAAAAATATGGACCACTTTTGCCTCCAGCATTGGTCAAGTTGGCTAAATTTTTGCAGTTACTTTTTCTGGTTTATTTTTTTCCTCAAGTCTAAAAAAGCTCTGGCCTAGGAGGTACTGTCACTGCAAATTACACCATGTACAAGTGGGCTTTTAAGAACCACTAATTTATTGAGCTGTGGGAAGAAACTAGTCCACCAATGAATTAATAGACAAACCTCCCTAAAATAAAGCTTAGTTTTTCTCAGGTGCAGCCGTCTTTGCAGACTAACACAAGTCTTTCATTGTTCAAGGCTGCTTCCTAAGCGTTGTAGTAGGTTTGAACTATGGTGAGAAATAATTGGACACAACCAAGAGCAATAAGCAGCGTATTTTACTGTAAGAAACTGTTGGTATGACTTCCGCAGGCTGCTTTATAACAAGGGGGAAGTGTTGTTGGAGGGATATGGGAACAGTGAGCGATACAACAATAAACAAAGGGGACGTTTTCTTAACAATGTGATTAGGGGGTTTATAGGAGGCAAGAAAGTTGTTGATGGAAAAGACAGGAGACGACTTGGGAGGGGGTCAGCTAAAAACTAACGCTCATTGTTAGGCAGGTGATTTACGAGGGTACAGCAGCTCCCAGGCCCTGGCATTGGAAGGACAGATCTTCTGTCGCTATAGCACCCGCAGCCTTTTGTATCCATTGTTCCTAGACAGGACTTTGTGGTGGGAGGGGAGTTGTTGTATGGATGGAAGTGGGTGAAGGGATGGAGGGAGGTTGGAGCGATTGCTGCCTGCCATTACAGAGCCAAGACTTGTACATCTTCAGCACAGATCAAAGACTGCACTGTTCCCACTCTGTAAAGCTCAGAACCTTTGAAAACTCCTCATAACATTCGACCAAGGGCACAATGTGCCTCTACCAGCAGCCCATTAAACAGACCCTCAGAGACCAAGGCATCTACATTTTATGACACCCATGAAGCGACACATTATCCCCACGTTTTCTTTTCTATGAATCTTAAGATGGCATCTTTGTATGTGTTGGGCAGCAGCCACATGCGGATAGATAAGCAGTCCAGCATGTGGAATGAGGTCACCTACTCTTCTAACGCCATACAGACACAATTCTCTGAGTGCTGCCTGCTTTTGTCCAAACACGGTCACCAGTCAACACTTGACCTTTCATAGCCTTGATCACAATGCTCCTTCTGGCTAAAATCAATTACTACGGGCAGAGTCATATTAAGCAACAAAAGGGCGCGGTCTCTGTGTGTGAGTGATCACATGTTGGGGGACGTCAATGGATTGAGATTCTAAGGCGTATTGTTCCATGTCACTGAGTCTACACAAGTAATTTCATCAGACAAGCTAATGGACTCTCCGACAACATTGTCCTGACGATCCTTCTTGAATGGTCAAGGATAAACAGTAATTCTCCTCCTGGATGGGTATTCATAAAGTGTTATGTCAAGGTGAATGAGGATCGGCGTTCTGACAGAAACTGGAGTAGAAATCCATTAGGCTCTTTGGTACAGAGAAATTGTCGATACCTCTTAATTCCCTAATGAAATGAACTTATTCAAATTCAGCATCAGATGGCAACACATTATCTCCACTTGATACACTGTAAAATACAGCGTTGTGTAGAGCTGTTAATGCCCCTTCAGTTTTTCCACATTTCATTATGTTACAACCAGAAACTACCATTAATGGGATTTCATGGGTCAGACCAACAGGAAGTACAATGCACAATGGTGACGCAGAAAGAATCACAGATTCTTTTCGACGTATATAAATCAAAATTGTGATGTTCATCTGTCTTTTCCAATGAGTCAATGCTGTGTAGAACAATATTTCAATGCAATCACAGCTTCTTTCCTCATTGGCATTTGACATTTTTCTTTCCAAGATAGCTTCAGCTTAGTCAGATTGTATGGAGAGCTTATATGCTGTAAAGTTTTTCAACTGATTCATAGAGGACTTTCTAACATATGAATAGGCTTTAATTCAAACCATTCAGTGGTAGCTGTGGTTGTATGCTTAGGTTCATTATCCTGCTGGAAGAAGAACCTCAATCCCAGACTCGAGTCTTTTGCAACATCCAACAGATTTTTCTCTATTTATCTCCCTGTAGTTTTCTTGTCCCTACTACCAAAAAGCCTCCCAAAGCAGGATGATACAACCACCATGCTTCATGGTGGCTTCAAGGTGATGCAGATCAGTCTTCCACTGGTTTTTATGTTTGGGTCAAAGCTTCAATTTTAATCTCATTTGACCAAAGCATCTTCTCATATATTTACCAAGTACCCATGGTTTTTCAAACTGCAAGCCAAACAAAAGCTTTCTTCTTGCCATCATTCTAAAACGACCAACTTTACAGGCTGCACAACTAACAGTTGTCACCACATTTTTACGTCTCTGCAGCTAATCCAGATTATCATGAGTCTCTATGGCGTCTTCTTTGAGCTGTTGTCCCTTATTCAACATGCCGGTTTAGGTGGACGGTCATGTTTTGTTAGATCTGGATTGGATTTTTAATTTGGGGTGTCAGAGTAAAGACAACTGAGAACAAATGCACACTAAACTTTTTCAGATTAAAAAAAAAATGTTTATCACTCTCCTTTCCCATTGGAATTATACAGTAGTTTGTGTTGACCTGCCACATAATCCCTCCAAAATACTATAAGTACTTTTGAAAGACATAAATGCTATGCATCCCGCTCACTCTGTGACAATGTCAGACCATCACAATATCATATTTTGTATCATTAGAGCGCTGTTTAGTACTGTGATTCAACAGAAACTAACCAGAATAGAGGAGAATGAAAAGACAAAATGTCTTGTGTTCAATGCAGTATGTAACAATATGTTGAAAGCCTCCATCTAACATGAGCTAAAGATAATTGGGCTCGTGTTTATTTGCTGCACACTCAGCCGCCTGTGTTAATGAGCTGATAATAATGATAAAGGCAGATAAAAGTGTTAGCTGCCCAGCAATGTTTAGGCCTAGTCCTTTCAGAGCTCAGTGCCCTGTAGAGGAGTGCTATCTAGATCAGTGCCTTATCATGCTCATTAGTTGTCTACTTTCATCTCATTTTACTAATCAGACTTACTCCAGCCTTTTCCTCCATGACCCCAGCTTTAAGTAATGTCAGACCTCATTGAGTCTGGCACTGGGGTTGTGAATCTAAACCCTCAGTTAGCGATCCACGGTCGGCTTTAATCCATCATTCCGCCTCAGGATTGTGTGAGAGTGTGTGGTGAAAGCTGAGTGAGGGGAAGGCAGAGATGAAGGGAACAACCTGATGCATTTTTATCCCCTCGTGCGTATGTCGAGTAGAACGGCTTCTCACGGCACGTATCGCCTCCTAGACATCCCCCGCCCACCTGCCTTGACACCAAATTGGTTTCAAATTAGTTTCATTCCTGATCGAGACATTTCAGACGGAAGCAAGAACGAGTTTCATCAGTGGTGCCAATTACACAAGTTGGTGTCCTAATTTACAAGTGGTGAAGGTTCAGAGATGTTCATCAGTATAACATGTCTGTTTAGTTACGTGATGTTGCAGCGAATCCCAACATTCAAAGATGGCTGACATGGAAAATGATGACAAACTAATCAGGGGTGGTGGACGGCTTTTCCTGGTCTTGGGCTTGATATCAGAAGAACTGACTTTGACTCCATAACTTGATATGACATCTTTATTGCTCTCATTGTTTGTATTTTTTTCTGTGTCATACAACCATTATGAAATGTAAGCTGATGAATTCAGCTTAGAGATTGCGTTTAGTGTGGCTGCACCTAATAACTTGAATATTAAATCAATATGACAGTTATTAGTCTAATAACAAGAAGCAGTTTTTCTTGAGTAATTAATCATTTTGGAATTAAGTTTTGCATTTTGTAGTGTACAATCAAAAAACAATGTTTTGAAATATTTGTTGAACTATAAACATTTAACTTTGGTCTTGGTAGGTCCAGTCTTGGCCTCTGCCTCAGAAGAACTGGGCTTGACTCCAGGTCCTGACACTAACTAATCACAATGTCCCAGTAAGACCCTAACAAGTTCTAAACATACTTTACTTAAGTTGAAATTAATCAATTACTGTTCACAACTCATCCACTAAACATTCTGAACAAAATTCATTGCTCCAACATGAACTAGTTCTTGTTCACATTTTATATTTTGTTTAAAATATAGAGTAAAATTATTTATGGAGGTCACAATAGCATTTATAAATTTGAAAACTGATGACATCATTACCTAGCATTGGAAACCTACCTTAAATCTGTCTTATTATTTATCTTTGCTCACTGAACATAGAACCATTGTGTCTCCTGACACTTTTCGGTTAAAACATGTCTGTTCAGTGAAGCATAAATGTTGGTAGAGTAGTCAGACCTGCTCAAGTAAGAGAAGGATTATATTAAAATGTTAATATAATTGTGAAGGGCACTGGAACACAATCACAGAAATCATACGCGAGAATTTCTCTTCTCAAAAAGGCAAAACATTGCCGAACTGATGGGGAGAATGTCTGTACGACCGCTGGGTTACTATCAAGAAATCAATATAATGTTGGCAAGTCCTTCAAAAGAGGAAAAAAAAACTAGCAATGTTTGAGTTTAGGTTTGCTTATAATATAAATTGTTAGGAGGGATTGCTTTAAGCATTTTCTGTTCAGTTAGATCTCTAAATGATAACTGACCTTAATTTGTATAGCGCATTAGCAAACCCAAGGACTCCAAAGCACTTTTCATTGCATTTAATCATTTACACATTCCCATCTTGACAGTGGTAAGTTGCATTGTAGCCACAACAGACTGAAAGGAGGATACAAGTCCTGGTTCGACTCATAATGTCTGAAAGACGTTTTCAGCTGTCAAAAAAAAGGCCACATCCACTACAGAGCACCACCAGGCAGCTTCTGAGACCGGTGGGCGAGAGAAGCTAAGACGGGAGGGCGCGAGGTGGTGAAGATTGGGGAGGTGAAGGGAGACAAAATGAAAGGTTGAATCTCATCAGCTCCCTTTTTAAAGATGAGTCACCACAGAGGAGATTATTGCACAACATCCAGGACAGCGGGTTCAGACAATGGGAACAAGTGTCCCAAATCACTGGGAAATTAAACAGAGATTACACAATCCCTGCAATCAGGAAAAAGTGATGATCATGAGCAAACAGGGGGAAGAGAGGAGCTTGCTCGGATGGAAGAAAGGAGGAGGTGCGGCGAATGAGCACAAAACGCTGGTTTGAGCGAGTCAAACGGAGCCGTGGGGTGGGGAGGGGGGAGCCACCATGTTGGTGTCGTTTACCTGCATCACCACTTGTTGCCATGCCAGTGGCTGACTGATGGCGGGGTTGGGTGGCAGATTGGCCCGCTCGAGCTGCAGGGTGACGTTGCGGCGCTCCTCCTCTAGGGCTCGGGTTAGCTGCTCAAAACGCTCCTCCTGCTCCTTCACCGAGGCCAGGATGCTGGCGGCAGAGCGAACGTCATAGTCCTCCATGTGCAGAGTTGATAGAAGCTTCCATTACAGGCAGAAGGGGAAGAGATAGAGGGAGGGAGGGGTACCAGGTCATTACAAAACACCCAGACCCAGCCGGCTGGATGAGTGGCATGAGGGTGAGCATCACAATGTCAAATATGAGAGTTAATCACAAACCAGGAGAAGCCAATGATGATTCAGGATTTAGCAAAGCGTGTCCTGAACAAAATTCCAGCATGATGGAAAAATATGACTGACTGGAAGACTAAGGGTGCACCGACCTCGTTTAGTCCACTTTCATTGAACTCTAGTTAATTTGTCTAGAACGTCTGGTTCATTTGGGGACGTGTGAATGCGCAATTGAACTCTGAATGCAGATCAAAAAAGTGAACTATGGTTTGCCTAAAAATATATATTTCTGTTTGGCTGATGTGAACTCTGGTGCGGTTCGAATGCATATGTGAATGCCAAGCGAACAAGAGACCGCTACAAAAGCGCAGGACATTCTGATTAAATACTATAGACAGACAGTACTCTGTCCGTGAGAGGATCTGCAGCTTGGAACTCACTTCCTGTTGATTTAAAGTCCGTAACCAGTTTCAGTACTTTCAAAAAACAAACTAAACTCTGGTTATGTCAAAAACAGAACTGTATCCATTTTTGATGTTTTATGTTTCACTGTGTTTGTAGATGTTGTCAACATTATGTTGTGCTATTTTAAATGATTATCACTTCAATTTTTAAAGGTACTTTTTAAAAGCCCGTCTAGGGACAAATTAGCTGTTGCTATTGCACTATGATGCAAACATGGGACTGCTGTTTTGTTGAGTTTGTCTATGTTAATGTGTGTCTGTCCCTACCAAATAAACTTAAATAATAATAATAATAATAATACAATTAAAACAAACGGTTGTGTCTAGCGTTAGCAAGAGAAATGACTCGTGGTCTTTCAGCAAAGACAAAAGAGAAATCCTGCAAATGCTAAAATATGGCATTACTCCATTTTAGTTATCATTTTGTGAACGAGGAAGCCTTCCTCAGAGGTTAATGTGACATTTTTTTCAGTAGTTCTTGGTGCAGCGCCACCACAGGTGAAGGGCTGAACATGTTCTTCAAAGGATTTGGATTATTTGATGTGTAATGTGAAAGCGGACCGCACCAGCTGAAATGTAATAAATGATGCAATTTTGGTCCCCAATCAAACCGACTCTACCGGACTATCAGATGTGAAAACACCCTTAAGATTTGGGGTCATTGGTCAAAGTGCCCTTTATCCCCAAATTTATTTGGCTACTTTAATGCCAAAGCCTTGAAGGCACATGATTAAATCCTTTTCCACATGGAGAACTGCAGGGAAGCCACAACTCAAGGCCAGCAAGGCAAAGTCATTAATGAGGATGCTCAGCTGGGTGCTGATATTGTGCATCGGAAGCTTTAGCCCATCACGTCATCAAGACACTCTTACTCCTGATGAAATTCAGCAGACACAAAATGAAACGAAACGGCACACTACACACTCAGGAAAAGCAAGAATTCTTGTTTTTGGGCTGCAAAGAGGGGTGAAAGGAATGATGTCACAGCTCCAAATGATCAATAACAGCCAGCGTGGAAGAGTAGTGCTCTCATTACAGTCATGCACACAGCCATTGCACTTTCCGACACACAAGCACAGTTACAGGCTAACCGTTCAACATATGCAAGTTTCCCGCAGCCATCATTTACAATCACACACACACACGCGCAAACTGATATCCATTACTGATGGAGGCATGATATCAGGAGGCTGACAGCACGGCGACAAAGCAGGCTGGAAATACAGATCCACGACAGTATGGACCAAGGAGATAAGCAGGTGTTAGAAAACAGTCGGTCACCTCAGTTTTAATGGAGCACAGTGATGAACCAAAACCAAGAATGGAGAGCTGGTAGGAGGGGAGGGAGAAGAACAGAGAGAAAAGAGAAAAAGCAAGACATTTAAAAAGTATCTGAAATGAAAATAATCACACAGCATGTCTCCAACTTTCTATTTCACGCAGTTGCAAGTTAACGTGAAAAGAACAAGTGTCCGATTATCTGAGCAAAGAGAAGTTAAAAAAAAAAGTACGTTATAAAGATTAGACAAATTTGGTATGTGTAACTCAGTTTGCATTTTATAATACCTAAAGTCACTTAGAAAAAGGAAACTGATTTACACATACCAAATTTGTCTAATCTTTATAACTTACTTTTTTATAAAGATTAGGATATAATAAATTATATAATAACATTTATTATATTCTTGGGTTATAATAAATGTTACTGAAGAGTTTTTAAGATTAATGCTTAACTTTTTAAAATTTGTCAGAGTTTCTCCCGGGGATCAATATGGCATTACATCAAGGACTAATTTGTTTTAGTCCTTGATTTTTACAAAAGGCTCCTCAGTGCTATTTTTTAAGAAAAAATATTTACTTCATCAGCAGGGCATATTGAGGAACAAATACAAAATATTTCTGTCTGCTTATTGATGCCAAGATACACACATATGACACTAGGCGTATGACAAAGTGCCAATAATTTCCTGACCCACTTTTGTAAAAAAAAAATTTTTTTTTTTGATCAACAAAGTATAGACAGTATATCAATAATTGTGCCATAAGTGATTTTATAAACATTTATGAAAACTAAAGGTTAGATAAGTTTTTTTGTCAAGGATTATGATAATGCTACGAAATATTTATTAAGCGACTTTACACACACTTAACAAATTTGTCCATCTCTTTGTATCTTTAAGGTTTTCACTGCTGCAAGTGATCAACAAAAGGTTCTCAATACTTTTGTTAATACCACATTCTTGAATAAAGGCCACTGCATCCCAGTTACTTGGAAGATAAACAAACTTAAAATGCCGAAAAAAAACCCCTCACTTATCACCCAGCTCCACCTTCACCTCGGTCTTTATCGTATAAATATTATAACAGATGGGATTTTAAGAATTAAACAGAACACGACCTCTGGAACCCCTTCACTCAACAGGTCCGGCGTAAAAATTTCAATCTATAAAGACGACGTTATGCGGCGAGGCACATCGTATCAAAGCATACTGACCATGTCACCGAGACAAAGACAGTGGACGGACGGCTCAGGCGGAACGGTTTGAATTTTAAACAGGCCGGACTGGAAACGGGGTCCACGACGTGTCCGCCTAAGACTGTGTTCACATGAAAAGTAGTCATTCTTTACTACGGGACCTGCTGAGCACAAAGCCCTTATTCCCTTTGAAGCGCACAATCCCTCTTTGATGTTTGTTGCATGCTTATCATTTATTTATTCATTCTGCCTCTTCCATTCAGAGTGGTGTGTGCCAAGGAGACTGTGCTCCGAAAGTTAAACTCTAACATCCATCTGAATGTAAAAGATGGCTTCTTTTTTCCCCCATTTTTTCTGGTCAGTCTCACAACACATTCCAGGTCGGTGTGTATTCGCAGCAGCCAGCTGGTATCTCGGCGTATAAGAATAGGCTGCTTGTCTGTATTGTAAGTCATCCGATACTTGAGATAAGTGACATCAGTGGAGTTTCCAGAGGCGAGGCTGATTGGATGTCCTCGAACGTGGGCTCTAATAATTCACACCCCTCCGGGTTCGAGGGGCGACAGAGCCATTGCTTCCTGAGTCATTGGGGGGAATAATATGGCAAGCATGTCAGCTACGCCCCACAGCTTATCATTAAACACCACCTCCTGGCCCTGCTTAAAATAACCTGGAATGCAAGAGGAGGAGTATCTGAAGATTTCCCCTCTGCCCACGCAGTTTTTTTTTATTTTATTTTTATTTTTAAAGCCTCGACTCAACAGATGTTTGCCAAGAGCCTCGGTCAAAGGGGATAAAAACAAAGCCAAGGCTGTCTGCACATTTAGCCCCCTTCTCGGTTACACATGCTCCAGTTAGTATCGACTTCAAGTGATGGAGAAGAAATAAAAATAATAATAATAATATATTTTTTTTTAAAAATCAGAGCTAACCTCCCAAACCAAAATGACCTAAAGAATAAGAGGCTCCTTTAGAAAAAGAGGGGATAATTAAGAGCAAAGTGGGAAAATGAAAATTTATTTATTAATTCCACAGTAACACATGGGTTGGATTTCAGCACCTCATGGCATAAGCATCTCTAATTAAAAAGAGGAGGGGGTGGAAGTCATAATTCATGTGTGGAGCTTCACTTCTGTTGCAAGACTTTTTTCCTGAGTAGTAAACACATCTCAGCATAAATGCTCAGCTCTAAAAATAACCTAGCAGTAAAAAATAAACCAAGAAAGAAACAAAAAGGAGACCACAAGAAACTGGAAAAGGGTTTGGTGAAAAATCTAGATATAAATCCCTGTCGCTGTGTTCATCTGTGTTCTATGAGAACATAGATGGACAAAGAGATGTGTTTATGAATGAACCTCTTTGTAGAAAATGTAGTTTTATGAGAAAGTGCAGGTAAAGGTTATGTTTTGATGAAAATAATGTGGATTTTATTTGTGTGGGCAGGTTGAAATGAAAGGACAGTTTGCTTATGTTAAACCTCTATATGTGACAAACCAACCTACTAGTGCAGTATAGTGACGTGAAAGCAAGAAAATGACTTTCTAAGTTTCTTACAGTTTTACAAGAGTTTGAAAAGCGTTGCTTGCATTTCTAATGATTCCCTGCAACCACCCGCCTTCAGAAATCACCTTCTCAACCAAATCCAATTTTCTATCTCGCTATAAATTCAGATGTTCTGTGAAGGTCTCGGTCGTTTGTTGGTGAACATTGGAGAACACAAAGCCTAAATACAACACCCAAGATCGTCCGCTGGAAAATCGGGAAGGGAGAGTATAGCTAATGAATCACAAATGGAGGATCCAAATTTGGACATTTATATACTAATTGTTTTTTTTATTAGCTGCATTTAAAATTATTTATTTTTGCAAAACTGCAATGGATACACTTTTTCCTTATCACATCAGTCATACAATTGGATGTTGCCACTGGCAGAAACCACGAAGAAGAGGACGACAGGAAGTAGAGGATGATGACGTGGCATTATTTTTAATGACATCGCATGAACAATTTTATTCCTGTGTGATTTTAATTGCATTTCTTATTGAATAGAAACACTGCACTTGCAAAATTGTGTTAATTTTCCGACATCATTGGATAAATGACAAGGTTTTGCACACATTTGTAATGGAAAGGCAGCTACCGTCAGCCTTGTAAGTCGACCTAGTTCTTCTTAGGATAACTACTTGATGTGACTAGTCTCAACTCTCAGGAATAGATCATCCCTGCTTCATACTGAAAATTCAATTGAAAAATTGAAAATTCAGGTGCAGCTTAACATCCATATTTTATTTAATCCTTTTTGTTTGAACCGTCTCATTGAGTTTGGGATTTCAACATGGAGAATACGTGCAAACGCATGCACATGCATCAAAAGATACTTATAAATGCAAATTACTGTCTTTGTTTTTCTTAAAAGGGAGACAGCAGTTATTAAATACGTATAGGTCAAAAAGAAGCTATCTGTTTCAGATGGGCTTTTTTCCCTTCTGTTTCAAATGTTAATACTGCTAATGAATTCAAACGCATTACAGTAGGAGGTATAAGTGGGTCAGGACTCAGGGAAGTGTATGTGTAATTTAGAGAAAACGGCAGTTTCTAAGTGGAGACAAATAAGTGAAGCCACAAGGAAGTCATTGTGTGCACAGTAAAAGCAATGAAACCACATCAGTCAGTATTTTAGCTACTGCTCATGCCATCTGTCTAACTTCTTGTAAAACGAACTTCCAAGGCAGAGTCGTGCAAAAAAAAAAAGAAAAAAAGAACAAGTGTGTCTGCGGCGCAGAATAAATCTGAATTGCAATTAAGTTTCTCAAGTTGCAGCTAACTACAGGTGACAGACTTCAAACGTTCAATTACGCAGCCGAGTCTGTCTTTAGATATGCCGGACCAGAACAAAATGCCCTCTGCTCTAAAACACACTGTAATCTGTGAAAAGAAGAGGGAAAAAAATCTGTTTCCCTCACCTGATTCAGAAGTGTGAATTATTAAAATTAGAGTGCACTCCCTAGAGGAAATTAAACTTTTAATGTATTGGTGGGGGAAAAAAAAGACAAATCCTACGAGGTGCTTCAGCAATAAGGAATAGCTCTCGCACCAAGAGATAAAGACAGAGAAGTCTTGAGCTGGCAAGACAAAGAAATTTAAGAACAGTGGAGAAGAAAAAGAAGAAGAAAAAAAGGAAATGTAATTACCTCGGTGATGAACTGAACAATGTGATTAAAGAAGGCACGAGGTGCAGAGAGAGAGAAGCGGGCTGTACCTTTGATGCGAGTCCCCTCAGACCACAGGCAGGCGGAGGACAGCTGGAGCCCTGCTGGAGTCCAGACGTTTGTTCGGTCTGCCGCAGGAGATCTGCAGATTAAAAACAACAAAGAAAACATGGTCAAACTTTTCCGCCAGCCCACTGACAGCGTATGCTTAACATAAAGCTCTTGTGTAACGCAGAGACAAATAGTGGGAAGATTCACTGGTAGTTCACACTCTTCTCTTAACCATGAGACACAGTCAAGATTGTTCGGCAATACTTGAATGAATACAGTAGCTCTTGGTTTTAAGACCCACCATACTTCTCTTTATCTGTCAACAAACTGCTTGCTAGCCTTGCTATTGGGTTCCTATGCAGTCCCACTGTGCTGTTTCAGAAGCGTCTATTGGCAATGGACTAGGAGGAAGTCAAAGAAGGCTTTTAGTTCGTGTTGGCCATGTTTTCAAATATTGAGCAATTAAAATCAGACCAAAAGGAATGTTTAAGATATTTTATTGCTGACAAAAATGTTCAGTTTGGCACTTCTCTTTTTTGCTGTTTTTTTCTTACTGCGGGCGCAATCACCGGTTAGCTCGATAGCATAGTTTTCTTCAAGTCATGGCTAAACATTAGTGATCGGAAAAGTTCAGATTTCAACAGAGTCCACTTCAACTCTGTTGCCAAGTGTCCAGACCTTTCTGTACGAAAGCATAGATCAAGGGGCTAGCTTTTACCAGGTTAGCTGCTAGCTCTACCCAACTCCACTGGTAGTTTGTTATTATCATTCAAATGACAGTGATTAACAAACAAAGCAGACCCAAAATTAAACAACTGGCAGGAGAGGAGAAACCAGAAGGATGATTGTTCTGGAAAAATGTGAGAAAAATACAACTACAAACATTTATCACCTAAATGGAAAGAACAAGGTGGCTGTTTGAACTTCAGATCCCTGATTGAAATGTTGGGAACCAAAAATTGCTTAAATGTGCGAAAGTGGATGTTGGCAACATCCCATTGAATGGCATGGAAAATGAACTGTTGAAGGTCTTGGAGACCATGCTCCGTTATGCGTTACATGCCCTACAGAAAGCTGACAGCTGCTGCGTTTCCATTCACCGTATAGTTGGACAAATTGGAATTACAAAAATAAATTTGCCTAATGGAAACATGCCACTTTCAGAAAACTCACGTTTTTTGGTAAAACGTTTTTGAGTTGGGATGAGGAAGTTTTCTGGCTGTATCAAAATTGGCTAATTTTCTGCAATGTAATCTGCAATGTAAAACACGTTTTTTTGCAAGTCATGAGTCATGTGATCAACAACTGCATGTTGCTACTGGAAAACACGAAAAAGACGACAGGAAGTGGTAGGATGACGACGGAGCAGCATGTTTTTTAATTATCACGTTAATTAACTTATTCACATGCGATTTTAATTGCATTTCTTATTTAATAGAAACCCCGTAACTAAAAAATTGTGTTTCTTTTTTCTTCTTTTTTTTTTTTTTTACAAAGTTTTGTGCACTTTTGCAGTGGAAATGCAGCGACTGATGCAGAGGTTTATAAAAGTAGAGTTTGCATGAAGTACTATGAAACTCAGAGACTGGACTCATTCCAATAGGGCAGAAACCCACTTTGGTTCTGATGAGCTTTTACTCCGACTGCCCACTGAGCTACACCTGCTGCTCATAACCTCACCAACAAGCCCTCCATTAAATAATATGAGTCATCCTTTTAACTCTACTTCACTTGCACCTCGACTAAAATTTTATAATTTTTGTGTCATTTCAACTAATGGGTGTCTTTGACTGCAGCCACTGCAACATTCAGTGATGAGTTGGAAAATCAAACTTTTTTTTTCCTGTTTAATACAGAAAAAAAAGCAAATCTGAATGAACTGATCAGGCTTTTTTACACACCTTTGTGGGGGATGCTTTCCAAAGTGGGGGGCACCAGAGGGTGCTAGCGGGGGCCCTCAGAGCAGGAGAAGATTGGCTTCCAGTCAAATTCATCAAGCTGCTTTGATTCTCAAGCTAGTATAGCAAGAGCTAAAAAGACATGTTTCTGACAAGACAAAAGGAACCATCCAGCTTTGGAGGACACTGCTGAAAAAAAACTCTACAAACTTAAATCAAAGGTATGAGGCAGTATTTATGCTACACAAATATGGAGTAAATAATAAATAGTAAATAAAAGGGTTATGCTTCTTCTCATTACTTCTCCTTGGTATGCAAAAGTTTGGGAACCCTTGCAGTAGGTGACTGGTATCAGCTAATGAAAAACTTATTCACAATTTTTGAGAAAATAAACATATTTGCCACCTTTTTCACGAGTCCGCAACACGGGAATCATCACCACGACGCTGATGTCAGAAATAGTTTTTAACCATTTATACTTTAAACAAATAGTGTCCAGATATTAATATCCCAAAAAGACAAGACAATAGCAATTAGTTCCTTATTGAATCAAAGAGCCGGAAGGTTCCCAGGCAGATATCTGATTGTTCGTAAGTAGGCAACACTTACTCGATACACAAAGCAAACCAATTTGTCTGCCTGACCTTCACATTCACACTGAAACACTTGAGAAATACAAACATCACAAACACAGGGAAAAGATAAAGGCCCTTACTCGGCGTTGCGGTGCAAATTATGTTTGATGAATCATGCCAGGGGATGAATGACTCAGTCATCCAATCAAACCTGTCCACAGGCTCTACCCCCTTTGATGGCTGAGGAAACACAAGGCCTGCCAGCTGAACCGCTGGACTGACCGCCCCCATGAAGATGTGACTGATGATGGCTTCCTGTTCCCACTCTCCCTTGCAGCTCGGCGTTTGTTCATGCTGTAATCTCATGGGACAAAACAGCTGCTTAAAATTTGCTTCACAGCTCAAGAAATGCTTCAAGCCGAGATGACGATCGAGTTCATTGGCAGTTCATCTTATGTTTGATGATGTAGAAGAGCATCGCGTAGTTTGTTAGTTTCTCAGTGGTATTACACTTTGGATTCCCTTTTGCCTTCAGAAGTGTCTTGATTCTTGCAACACGGGTGATAAAAAGACTCCTCATTTGCTGATTGCTTGAGTTTGTCATGCACTGTCCTGATGAAAGTAGCCATTGGAAGATGGGTGCGCCACAGTCATGGTCAGCAATGACACTCAGGTGGGTTGTGGGGTTTAAATGATGCTGATGGGTCCAAATGGGTCAATTTTACTGCTTTTGCTTTTAGACAACCATTTAATTAAGCAACGTAACTCATCCCATGGTTTTATTTAACATCTTCCAGCTCTACTTTGTCGCTTGTTGTAACAGCAGAGTGAGTCTCCACTGCATCCAGTGGCAGCCATGTGATTGGCTGGTTTGCTATTTGTATGATCAGTCTAATAAACTGGCTAGTGAAAGTGAGTACAGTAGTAAATAAATAGACCCCTGGTGGCTTACAGTACAGCAGGTACGCGATACACAGTGTTTATTATTCCCCGCGCTCCATGTTCGTCACCGTAAGACATTTGACGAAAGAAGAAAAATCTTATTTTTAAACTGCAGAAGCTTTGGCTCGAAATCGAAATCACACAAGTTTCACAAGAACATACTTCCTTTGTAAAATATAAATTTCTGAATAATGAACCTGAAGAATATTTTGCTATCCTTAACCAGAAGCCTATTGGTGATGAAAAAAAAAAAAAAAAACTGAGATATCTGATTCGGATATCTTCTTTTTTCCCTGGATTTTTTTATTTTTATTTTTTGGTGCGTTCACTTGAAGCCCAGATAGGCTGTGAACAGCTCGGGTTTCTGCTACAAACATCAAAGACGAAGCTAAGCCCGGCTGTGTACATTATTTCTCTCTCTCTCTCTCTCTCTCCGTCTCTTTGGATTCCTGCCGAGGCCTCGCGTGACTCCCGAACGGAGATTGTATTGACCTGCCATCGCAGCCCACAATATTACTCTGATTAGTTCCTGCTTAATTTCTATTTAAAGTGACGCTCTGGTTTTGTAATCGTCAGGTCAGCAAGCAAAACAAAAGCCAGCCTGGGAATGAGAAGATTGATGGTCAGTGATGATAAATTAACAAATGACGCGTCTGCTGCCCTCACTTAGCGCTGCTTAACCTCCCGCCTGATCCCGTGGCGCTGACCGGAGGTTAATAGCTGGAAATGGTGATTACTTGGGCGGCAGGGAGGGGTTTCCTGCGGCTAAAGGTGTTGGGGAAAGGCCAGTCGTTACACGCTTCCGACGCATTGCTTAAATACTGGAGGTCGAGATGGAACGGAGACCTGTAATTGAGGAGGAAATGTCGGTGACAAGGCTCCATTTCACGGTTCTGTGTTCAACAAAGCGCTTTAATGGTAAACGAGGACACAGAAAAATAACTTAAATGCCTCAAATGGACAAAAGTATTCCAAGTACTCCCCTACAATCAGAATTATTTACGCCGGCCTCTGGAAAACGTCGGCAGCTGCTAAACCCTTCTCTGTAGTGTGACAGTAAGAAGCAGAACCCTCATGCAGTATTTGTGCTCCATAGCAGCACCTGATACACCACCTGCTGTGTGCTACGCAGACAATTGCATAATTTATCCCACTTCAACCCACACTGTTAGAGGAGGACCCCGGTGAAATTCTGTGATTAATAATGAATGCCGAGCGAGGCTACGCTAGCGAGCTGACGAACTGAGCGTCTGGGGAACGCTGCACTGATCAAGGCCTCGTCTTGGCCGTCAGAGCCTCTTTGTATTCACAGAGGGAGAGAGAGAAAAAAATGCTGTCATTCATACGGGCTTCTGATGGTTAGAATATGCAAGATAGCTCATTGTCAAAAGCTAATAGTTAGCGTATGTATGAGAGTTTGAGATCAAAATAAATTACAAGCTGCATTCCCATCATTTTTCAAAGCAGATAACTTTAAAATACACTCATCTAGCCACCTCCCTTTAAAACAGAGAAACATTTTTATAAATGGATGATGATATGGCATCCGGAAACACAAAGGGAAATGTCCTATTGATGTGATCGAAGGGTCCTGAATCTTGAATCTTTGCTTACAGGGAAGTAACAAAACATTTCTCCAACCACAGATACCTCGAGCAAATAGTCAGCAGCCACTCCATGTCATGTAAGAAATTTTATCATGCTATTTTTTTTTTTTCTTTACATGTAATATGTCCTCTCAGCGCATATCATCTGCTGAGAGGTGATGACAACAACCAGCTGCAGCAGCAATTACGGTTTTCCTTCAAAGAACCACGAACATTGATTGCATAAAATAATTTCTTCATCCTAAATGACATGTTTTTTATGAGAAAACTAATAGCAGATGTAACAGCTTGGGTCGTGTGAAAAATAGATGCCCTTGAAATACTTGTAATTTCACGGAAAATGGACAAATTTTGTGTGGTTTTTTTTGTCTCTCCCTTTTCCATTCAGTGTTACTGTATTTTAAACATTCACTAGTATTAGACCTGCTTACTGTAAATACTGCTAGAATTTTTGTTTATCGAACAACAAAATTTGTCACAGGAAGTCATTATCCACCGTGCCGAATTAAACGCAAACTTGTATTTCCACAGAGAACTTTTAAATACCTCCGTGGGGTGGGTGTTTGTTAGGTCTTCAATTTCTTCTGATTTCCCCGTCACCCACATAGAATCTTTGCTAATGAAAGCACACATAGGTGACTGTGAGCTTAATGGGAAGTAAGTAAATAATTGAAGTGGCTAACAAGCTAATCAGATAGTAGTTTAAAAAACCAAAAATCTCAAACAATATATATATTAGTAAACTGCATTAATAGTCTAAAATTACACAAGAAGAATGTGGTACATGTGAAGACGTGTCATTCAGCCCGGTTTCTATGTGATGTTATTGACTACAATCAGTAACCCTATAGAGGTATTTTTGTTCTTTCTAGATTTTTTGAGATGTTTAAAATTTAATAAAAGCTTGCATTTACCTCACCGGACAGTCACACGGTCATAGCACTTCGCTAAACCAACACATTTTATTCAAGTACACACATTGGATGGAATAACTGACTCATTTTCTCAATGAATCATGTTCTCCATATATAAAACGAAACTTGTACTTTCCTGCAGCAGGTGTGGGACACGGCGTACTGACAGAATCCCCTGACGTTTCTGTGTTTTATGCAGTTGTTCACCAGAAAGCGTAGCTGAGGCACATTGTGCTGTTGATGTCCCACATGTGTGCAGCCTGGATTTCGTTAAAAATACAGGCTAATTGAGAATCCCAACAAAACGATTTACTTTTTTGTTAGTCTTCATAAAACAGGCCCATCATCGAAGCGGGTACACGAGTTTTAGGAATGCTCAAACGTCGCAGGGAGTGTCGAGATGGAACAGGTAGCAACCCTATTCGTTTTGAGAGGAGGAAGAAATTGTTCTCCCTCATCAGAACTCTGTGCCTCTGGAGATGTTAATGAAAAGCAAGTGATTGAAAAAAAGCCCTGGCACGGAGAGAACGACTCCCTGCCAAGACGGAGTGAGATCCCTGAGAAGTTTGAAGGGTAGATGGAGCAAAGGAGGAGAAATTGATTGGCTTGTTTGTATTTTGGACCGTGCACGCTGTTAGGCTCTCTCATGCACTTCGGGGAGCGACTTTCAAAGGTAAATTTGTTACCGATTCATTACGGGGAAACACAGATCCACCAGCAGCATCGTCTGACGGTGAGTCTGCTGTAACAAAGTCAGAAGCGGGCGGGAAATGGTGGGGGATCATCCAGCTTTTGGGTTTTATCCGTCTATAATATCTGACCTTGGTACTCCAGAGGATAGCAGATGCTCTGTGGAACAGAGGAGAGCATTGTTTTGTTTTCTCTCAGATTAATCTCATCACAGCTCACAGGAATTTGTTTGATGGAACTACATCAATTAAAATCTCATAAAACATGACTGACCTTCACCTGCTTATTAACACTTACAAACAAATAAGATAAATAAAAATACATTCACGACAAAAGGGAGATATGTAGAGGTTATGTGCAGAAGCGACAGTATGCATTATGCAGTCTGCTGTTTTATCTGCTACAACTCAGAGTTGAAATACAAATTAATTAGTTAAAAGGTTTCCAGTCTCCAGTTGATGGTGAGCATATATTATGTATGAAAATGTACTAGTTCATCACTGAAAGCTTTATTTGACATGATAAGTACTTTTCAAATCTGGTTAGTTTTAATTCATTTTGCCTGTTGATCACTGCAGGCACCAGCCTCCAGCCAGCCCACTGGTGAAGGTCATGACACCACAGGTATATGACATGAAAGGTCAGGGGTCAGGAGAGGACTAACGCATCAATGCTTCTTGACCATGAGTGATGGGAAATGAAGAGACAGATTGGGCAATCTGGTCGCTCCATTAGTCTGTTGCAAAGAAAGAAATTATAGAAAAAGTAAAGTTTTGATTTAACATTCTAAGTTCCAACATGATGACTGAAAGAAAAAGATCTGGGTACAAAATTGTCTTTCTTCTCAGGGTGGCTGTAAGTAGGAGACACGTTGTTAGGGGTGACAGCTTTTTATTTTTTTGGGAATATTTCCAAGGTAAATCCTGCTGAAGAAAGACTATGGGGAAAGACACAGAACTTTCTGGAAGGACCATATGTATCCCTTCTTTCCTGCATTCTCCGGGAGAATGTCTGACTTTCCCTACTGGACCTGTTACCCCTCTGATCCAATCTCAGGGAAAGAAAAGAAACAAAGGACGATAGGAAGGATGGATGCATATTTGACTTATTCAACTCTGGCCTGGATTGGTCCATTTTTGATCTAGGTCTAGGATTATTTTCCTTTTTTCCTATTATCCAAATTTGTAATTTTTCTCATTTAACTTAAGAATTAAGCTTAATTCTCAACCTTGATGAAATAGATATCAAGGTTTCTGAAAATCAGCAGCAGCTAAATCAAAAACAAATAGTTTTCTATTTAAAGTTACAAAGACCTGGAATGATAACCAAGTGACAAAACAGAGAATCTCCCCTTTTAGAACCGTGAATGAAAACAGTTGGGTGGTAATTGATTACAGCACAGCGATAAGGCTAACATCAAGTTGTTAAAGAGAAACAGTATTCGACATCTATTTATTCACAATTCACAACAAAAGTAATCTAAAACAACGGGGTGCAGTCTTTGGAATGCAAACACCTCTGCGGAGAATATGACAAAATAAAGCTTTGATTTATTATAAGCTGTTGAAGTGGAAAGTATTTCAAATTTATACAGATTTGCTAAAGTGATGCACAACATTCTGGTTAGTAACCATAAATTAAAGGTGACTGCGATGCCTCTCAAGCCGCCTGGCTTTATTGTATTTCTTTTGCAACGAGCCACAGTTCATTACACAAAAATAAACACTTTGTTTATGCCGATTACGGCGTAATTAAGAAGGACATTTTGTTAGCGCTAGCAAGCGGATAAAAACTCCAGAGGTGGGGGGGGTCGGGGGGAGGAACAGATGATTAACCGTCGACAATCCCAAAGTCTAATTGCAGTTAAGTGGTGAAAAACAACACCATGGCACAGCCATTCATGCCAAATTGAAAGTGAACAAGATATGTCGGTGTGAGGTTGTGTGCCGGCTGGATGTGAAGGTCACTGGAAGCAACAGCTCTCCTCACAGAGAGATTTCATTATTAGAAGAAAAATGTTCAAAATTCTGGCATTCACACTTGCAGTAATAAAACGACAGAAAACTTGCAGCATCAAAAATGCGCCTGCCAAGAGACCGAATGCGATTTATGTGATACAAGAAGTACATAAACGTGAAGCAGAAAGGAAATAATTCTTTGTTTTCACATTTAATTATTCTGGAAATACAAATCTGAATAGCGCATAGTGGATTTCTATTTGCTCTGTTACTCTGTTACTACCAAATAAATAAATAATACTAAATAAATAGAGCAAAGGTGTCCAAAGTGTGGCCCGGGGGCCATTTGTGGCCCTTGGACTGACTGTGTGCAGGCCTTCAACAGAAATTCAAGAACGATACAAATTTGTCTCATCCAGCACAGGTGGTTGATGCAAATGGAGACTTTTTATTTTTTCAGAGTAAAATTATTGTGGACATATTTTTTTTAATATGGAAAAGGCCAGAAAGTGTTTATGTTTTTATTACCAAGGTTTCATAAAAAGTAGAGCCACGTTTACCCAGAGACTTTTACTGAGAAGCTGACTTTGCCTCACCCAAATCAGTTTTTATTTAATTTGTTAAACTCAGAGAAGTATAGTAAGCATCCTGAAATAAAGTGACCCAAATCCTGTTCTTATAATTAAAAATCTATTCAATTGAGCAAAAAAGTATTTGAAAACTAGGTTTCTTTTTATACAGCAAACGTGCAGAAATCCTCCTAATGTTCTAGAACTACAATGAACATCCATCCATCCATCCATTTTCTGTGCACCCTTGTCCCTAATGGGGTCGGGAGGTGCTGATGTCTATCTCCAGCTGCGTTCCGGGCGAGAGGCGGGGTCACCCTGGACAGGTCGCCAATCTGTCACAGGGCCTACAATGAATATCTATTTTGTATATAAAAAAACAGACTACTTTATTTGCTAGATTTTTTTTATTATTATTATTATTATTATTTATTTATTTATTTTCTTGGCCGGCGAGAGCTTTTGACTGCAGTTTTGACATAAAAGTTTGTACAGACCAAGAAACATGAACGACAGTTGAAAGAAAAAGTTGTGGAGAAGTGTGAAGCAGGGATCTGGTATGAAATGTTGATATTAGCCCAAATGCAGAGCAGAAGACAGCAAGCTCCTATTGTAGGAGAAATATTGAAGGATCTGACGAGGAGGAAATGACTCTGGCTTGCATTTAATGCTGGGGAGATGACATCAGCATCAGATAAGATCAATCAGGAGAATTCAGAGAAGCCGGGTTAAGAACTAAACCGAGTGAGAATCTAAACTAAATACAAGAAGAAACTAACAACAAAACAAAACCACAAAAAACACTAGAAATTATTATTATTATTATTATTATTATTATTATTATTTAGATTTTAATTACTTTTTATATAAGAGGACCTGTTATGCAAAAATCACTTTTTGCACGTTGTACTTCCATTTAGGTTTCTACTGCTTCTGAAAACAACCCAAGTGCTTAAAAAAAAAGAAACAAAAATAAACAGCCAGTTGTTTTTTGGCAATTAATTA
Source organism: Brachyrhaphis roseni (assembly GCA_903066815.1). NCBI lineage: Eukaryota > Metazoa > Chordata > Actinopteri > Cyprinodontiformes > Poeciliidae > Brachyrhaphis > Brachyrhaphis roseni. Next base: position 76,960 of record CAEFZY010010470.1, read on the forward strand.
ATGCTTTTTAGTGTCTGGAAAATGAGCCACTTCAAAAACCTCTTGAAAGTTGAGTCACAATCACCTAGCAACCCAAGTTGGACACATTTTCTCAGCTGATTTTGTCACGAAGTGGTGTAGAGGTGGAGGTAAGGCAGACGCTTGGAGACCCAGGTTAACAGTAAAAGATGTATTTAATG
>CAEFZY010010471.1:0-13312 GCA_903066815.1 Brachyrhaphis roseni
ATCCATGAACGAGATGTAGCAAATATGAACGGGAAGCCACCCAGTGGCTGAAATAAATTACTACATTTAAAACACCTTAACAACGTGGTCCATATATAAGGCGCACCGGATTATAAGGCGCATTGTCGGCTTTTGATAAAATTGAAGGCTTTTAGGTGTGCCTTATAGTGCAGAAAATACGGTATATTTATTAAGTATTTTTATCTTAAGCTAGGGTGACCATATTTTCATTTGGGAAAACCAGGACACCTTGGAGCGGGGGTGGGGGGAGATCTGAAAAGGAGGGCCCTTTTACTTTTTGTTGGGGGGGGGGGTGGACGAGGACTCCCTATCATAAGCAATATTCCAATGTATTTTACTATTATGTCTTCTATACTCAATGTGAGGCTACTAAGTCTACTTTCTAAAATTCTTTCGATTTCAACTCTATTTATATTAAACTTTAAATTACTGTGGATTTTTCACTAAGTACAACTAGTATTACAAGTTTATTAACTGATGATTGTAGGAAATTATAAGTAGAGATGTCTATTCAATAATTCAGGAAAATACCAAAGAAGTATTTTTAAATTAAGCCATTTTTGTGATTATTTTGCAAGTTTTCATTTCAAAACAATCCTTATTTTTGACAACTCCTCTGTGAATATGGGCTTTACCCCCAGACTTTGCCTGTTCTTGACCGCCCCTGTTTAAACTATTCAGGTAAATGTTATTAAATAAAAGTTTGTCACACCGATTAAAGCTTTCAGGGTGATATGTGTTAACGTGGCATCTGTCAAGGTGTGTAACGATAATCTGTATTCAGTTCAGATGGAGCGAGACACAAGCTAATGTTAGCTCCGTTAGCTTCTTGCAGCTATCAGCGACTCAAAACCGGCAGTACGTCTGACTTTCAGATGCTAAATACGCACAACCTCGGAGTTATTATTCGGTCGCTTTATATTAGCTGAATTAATTGTTTAATCTCCAAAACTTACCGAGTTTACGGCTAGCGGTTAACAACCTGCTCTTATTTATCACCACCTGGTGTTACGCTGAAAGCGGTCCGACAACCAACTCACTAGTTCCGACCCTAAACTGTAATTTTACATTCTGATCAACCACCAGTGACGGTTGCTGTCAAAAATAGACGAGTACACATTTGTTTAAAAATGTTTAAGTTTCTTCTCGTGTTTTAAATTATACAAATAAAGTCATAGGCCAAGACAACCGAAATAAAGTCAAAATTTGTCACATATTTCCAGACAGGAAACTCATTCGGATACAATTCTACGCCTATGACAGTAGGAGGCGCTGTTACTTTCTAAACCACTAATATATCCACATATTTCTGCCGCCGCAGAACAGAAATAGATGAGCAACGTAGACAAAAAAATAAATAAAAAAATAATTCTGATCAGTCTGGGCGAGGATAATCAGTATGAAATAATTTTTAATGCAGGTGAAACCAAAGTTGAAAGAAACGTGCGAGTGCGCGCGCGCGCGTGTGTGTATTGTGTGTCTCGTGTCAACAATAAATGTGAACTTTTTCACTCCTTTTCTGTGAACTAAATAATTAATATTTAGAAAAATACTCCCTCTCCACATACGTATTTATTTCTTGTAGCTTACATGAGTATAAAACCTAGAACTCTGTCTAAGAAAAGTTAAATATTACATAAGATAAATAGAATTATATTTTAAATAGAAATGTCAGATTTCTGAAAAGCATGTTCATTTCTATGAATATACTTTTATTATTTCTATTACTGTGATTCTTCTATGATTTCTATAACTTATGACATGGGGAAAATGTCTTGAATAAAAAAATCTGACAGTGCAACTAGTAATTTGTTTTATTAATATTAAGGAACTATTGACCTGAAACAAGCTCCTATATCTTGCTGAAAATTAACTTGGGATCTAGTTTTATCTTATTTCAAGTGTACAATGATACTTGAACTAGAAACTAGACCAACATGGTAATATTTTGTGTTTTTCAGTGTATATCCCTAAATTTTAACATATTTATTGTTAAAGCTAATTTGTCTGGCAGATTATTTTACTTATGATGAGACATTTTCATGTCATAAGTGAATTAATCTGCCAGAGAAATTACTTTTTTTACTCAATATTAATTCAAATAAGCTCCTAAATTTGACTGAAATGTTATTTGTAAGTTAGTTTTATTTTATTTCAAGAGTACTAACAAAAATGGTTGGTAAGATTTTGTGTTTTTGCTGTGATGAATGAATTTCACTTTCTGATTTTCTAGCTGTATCTGTGAACAGTCAAATAATTCCGACACAGGCTGCTTTGTTTTTAATTTAAGTTTCAACATTTTATTTATTTGTTGTTTCATTCTGCTTCAACGAAGCTGAACTGTGAAGTCCCACTGGGACAAAACATCTACAGTAAAAAATCACCAGTCTCATGATGAAAATCAATGCAAACAAATAATATAAATAATTCCAACAATATTATTATCACAAAACAAAAGTACAAAATAGCTTTTTTTTTTTGATGAAACATCATCAGTTGTAGAATCGGGTATTTAATACCCTCCATTAGCTGCACTATGCAGAGCTTCACACTAGTTTTAAGAGAGACCAACCCATCATAGCTTGGATAAATAAATAGATAATAAATATGTCCTCAGAACCTCATAGAGGTGGTGCCGCCATGAGCTCCAAGTCCGCAGGAGTTGCTGGGATTGGGGGTCAGTGTGACAAGGACGGTCTGACGCAGGTGCATCCCACAGTCACCTCCTGTCTCTCAGGCTTCAGCTGGTACCCGCCTTTCTTACATTTTACCCTCTTCATGAACACATAGGAGACATTCAGTTTAGCTGAGTTGTAGTCGTCGTCGTCTGACACCGAGCCGTTTTTGAACATGATGCAGCCAGTGCACAGGCACACAGCCTGGGTGTACTTTTGGGGGTAGTACTCAGGGTTCTGTACTATGCTGTGGATGGAGGAAGAGGACTCAGTGAGACTTAAACACAAACTTTAAAGGGTGAACTTGACATTTATTTCATTCTTAAAGCAGTATTTAACTTTTATAAAGGATCTGTTCTTTACAACTTCGCTGTCGGTTAAATTTGTTGATGCTTATTATCAAGGTACTGCAAACATAAGGTGTTAATATAGCATAACTCATGATGATTTAAAGCATAATACACAATACACTGCAAAACCACAACATCTTACCATGCATAAACTAAACCAAAAATACGAGTAAGTGTATTCAAAATAGTGCAAATATTTTAAATACACTGGAAATCAGACAAAACTAGCTTGCAAGTAACTTTTCATTGGGAGTCAAGTATGAAGCAACACTTTTACTCCAGTTATTAATGTACAGATAAAATAAAGAAAAGTGCAGAGTTTGGGGGGCATTAGGGAAAGATTTGCCCTTGGACACTGTTAACGCAAAGAACACCCCTGAAGAATAAAACAGCCAGTTAAGGTTAAACCTGAACTCTGAATCCTCAATAATGGTGAGAAGCACATTTACCTACCCATTAATACGATATATAAAATAACAAAGTAGGACAATTTGTCTTTTTTGTTGTTCCTCTAAGATGTAAAGGAACAATTGATTTGATTAATTGTCCGAGCAATGCAATAAATTCATGCAATAAATTCATAGCTTTAATCGCATATCTGATATTTTTCACCTGTCACAAAGTTTGCGCACTTTACTTTGACTAGGCTGCCGGGACTTTCCATTCCGACATGAACCCAAAGTCAGGATTTAAGAAAAACAAAGTTTCTTCTGTCTCATCGGCAATATTGTATTATTATTATTATTATTGGATGCAATTACGCGAACGTAAAAGGAAGTTTAACTTATTTTAATCTGAGGGGCGTAAAGAAAAGAGAAGAGAAGAAAAAGGCACAAATAGAGACATAAAAGATCGTATTAGCGTGGAAGTGGGAAATTTACTGAGTTAAAGTCTAACTGGGAAATCATCTGGAGTTTCCATCAGTCTGTCAACATCCAGTTTGGATTTTCTTTTCTCTCTTTTTTTTAAAAAAATCTCAATCAGCTTCTGTTTTGTTTCCTTCACAGTTACAATAAATAAGTAAGAATAAAAAAGAGGAATATTTTGCGTTTTGAATTAAAGCCTCTACTCACTCGTATTTCCAGGGAGACAGGGAGCGATCCTCCTCGGACCCGGAGGCGGGCAGCTTGAAGAGATCCACCGGGCAGCCAGAGGGAGGGTTCGGAGAGGGTGTCATGTTCGGGGGAGGTGGGAACCTCTTCAGCCTCTTCAGTGCCTTATCCTCCAGTTCGGTCTCATTATAGCAACGACGCATCGTCACGGACACAACGCACAGCGCCAGGATGAAGATCTGTAGAGAGGAGAGGATGATGAGGAGAATGATGAGGATGGAGGATGATGAAGGAGAAGGAGGAGATGAGAGATTCCCATCACTCACCTGAGCCAGTTCCATGTTCTTTTGCAGACTTTTGCTCAAGCAGATGGTTTAATCTCTGTGATAAATCCTGGTTGTAATCTGCGTTTGGGCATTCTTAAATCTGCGCCGCGCTCCGCCTTGCTTGCACCTGATTGGACGGGAGGAGGGAAAAGCGGAGGGGAAACACCGGCGGCATGAGGAAATGGAAACGCTCCCAGACTTCCTCTTTCCCAAAGAGAGAGAGACAGAGAGAGACAGAGAGAGAGAGAGAGAGAGAGACGAACAATTACAAGTATAATTAAAAATAAAAACAAGCCGGTCCAGGTAACCGGAAGTTGCCCCCCCCCTCACGCCCTCTGACCCAGAGAGACGATGACCTCACCTGCTGCTGCAGCTGGTTTTAAAACCAGTCAAATATGACTTAAATGATGATGATAAAAATCAAATGAAGGCGCATTAGCAATACCAATGTACAAAATCTTACCAGGTATGTTTGGTTTAGTTAGTGCAAAAATCTTCATAAACTTGAAATAAGACAAAACTAACTTACAGGTAACTTTTCAGGAAAAGATAGCAGCTTAATGTTGATGGAAAATTACTAGTTCCACTGGCAGATCACAGTCAAAGTGAGAAATCTCAAACATTTCTTTATGAATTACATGTTGTAGTGCAAACCAGCATTTTATCTGGTCTTAAAAATGATTTTTGTTATTAGACACTTAGTTAGACACTTAGAGGTTTCACAGCTGATGAAACCTCTAAGATTATCATAGAAACATGTCAAGTATGATTAGAAGTAGATATATTAAGTATCTGCTTTAAAATATTTGTATTATTAGTCTAAATTTACTCTTCACCTTTCATAGGTGAAGAGTAAATTCACCTATAAATTTACTATAGGTGAATTTATAGGTGAAAAGTTTTCTTAACTTTTCTTAGCCAAAGTTAAGAAAAACTTAACTTTGGCTAAATGTGTGCATTTAAATAGATTATTGATATTTGTGATAGATGAGTTTCACTTTTTAAATGGGAAATTGGCCCCTAATGAGATTCTTTTTTGGACCGCAGATCATTTTGGACCGGCCCTGAGCGTGTTAATGAGAAAAAAATAATTACCAACTGGAATAAATAATCTTAATTTCCACTTTCTCTCCATTTTATCTCACGTTGTTGTCTTTGTGTGGGATTGTACTGTCTCTTTAAAAACTTTTCTTGTCCAAACGAGGTATAATTGAGATTTTTATTTGAAACAGGAAGAGATAGTTTATGTTCCCCATTTTATTGAACAAATCTTCCCTGGCACTGTAAGGTAACCAGATCCGCCATGCTGTTTGGACAGAACATGGAAAAAAAGGGGAAAATTATGTAAATTTAATGTTTTCAGGAAATAACCCTGCAAGAAATAGTACAAAAATAAAGACTTCTATGTTGTGCTGTATTTTTGTGAGTTTAACTTTGTACGTTTTTGTTACTTGGAAGTACTTTTATGTGTGAATATTTTTTTAGAAAGAAGAAACGAGGACAAATCGGATAAAGGCTGAAGTTCATTAAAATGAGCAGCAGGCGGCGCTGATGAGACCAGCTAAAAAGTTGCTCACTCAAACAGAAAATATTTAAACGTTTTTAAAACTAAAGTTTTTGAACCGGAAAGTTTTCCTCATGTGAAGTGTCGAACATTTCCTCCCGTTTCTGTTTTTTTATTTCTTCAGTGTTTGGTGCCAGCTTGGAGCTGCTGCAGAATTTCCAACCTTTTCATGGCGATGATGATGATGATGAAATCCTTAAAACCTGACGTGCAGAAACGTAAAGTAGACGTATGAGATCCAGGTCTTGCTCAACCTGTTTAAGTTTTGTTTTTATTTTTACAGGTGTTGTAGGGCAAAGGTCAACAGAGCCGCACGCTTTGTGTGTGTGGAAACAACGATGCGGGGCTGAATGCTGCCAGGTCCAAACAACAGAAATCTGGAAAGTCTTATCTGAAGCTGTTGGAATACTCAGGATGAGATCATAAAAAATGCTTCTGAAACTTGAATTACAGCTCAGTTTTCCTCAGCTCCTCCTCTGGTGATGCAACGCTGCTCGTCCCAAAATAGCACCATATATATTTATAGTCTGCAGCACAAATTCCAGCATCTTGTTCAGAGCAGCTGCCAAGTAAATCATCAGAGCAAGTATGAAGGTCATCCGATCCAGAAGAGTCGTCATGGTCCCTTTGTGGCGTCTGGAGCTGCAACAACACGCCGACACACCCAGGGTGACATCCTGTGTTTCAAAATCAATGCAGGGAATCTGACACTGAGTCACGACCGAAAAGTTTGACAGGACAAAAAAATGAAAAAGAAAGAAAGAAAGAAAGAAAGAAAGAAAGAAAGAAAGAAAGAAAGAAAGAAAGAAAGAAAGAAAGAAAGAAAGAACACAACAATAAAGAAAACAGAACCAGACAATTATTGTGGGAATTCTGGAGCTTTTGAAAGGACTGAAGAGGGAAAGTTCACTTTTAACTGTGACAAAAAAAAAGAAGACAAAGAGAGAGCAAGTATTAAAATTCCAACAATTTACTCCCAAACTTTTCCCTGAAAAAACATAAAATCCTACTACACTTGAATTAAGCCAAAACAAGAAACTTTTCAACAAAATAGGATCAATAATTCCTTAATATTTGAGGAAAAGTTCAAGTTCCACTAGCAGATTGTTTCACTACAATCTGTCAGTGCAACTAACACAGCAAAAACACAAAATCTAACCAAGAATCGTGCAAATATCTTAGTACACTTGAAATAACAAGTAACTTAACAACAAAATATAAGAGCTTATTTTAGGTTAAAAAAATCTATATTGATGAAAAAGTTATTTATTTACAATGTGGAAAAATTAAGTGAAATAATCTGCCTGTAGAACTATTTTTTTTTTATCCAGTGTTTTTAAGAAGTGTTTAACTGAGGAGTGTAAATGTTATTCTTAAACTCTTTTAATTTATTTTTATTATGTCTTAGGTCCATGTTCTTTTTTTGGTAGTTTTTATTTCATGTGCATTTAAGTGAATTTTATGACATTTTAATTGTCTGAGCCTAGACATGACATTCAATTCACGAGACAAGCCACATTTATATATATAAAAAAACATATTTTCTAAAAATAAAATGACAGTATTTTATTGTTTTGTTTTGGTTTTCATAGTAATTCGAAAACATGCTCACTCTTTGCAGCAAGAAAGTTCTGTGGCTGAATGGATCAACTCAAGGAGGAAAGATTTTAACAGTTTTAAATATTCTCTAAAAACTATCAGTGTCTTGTGTGTGCAAATTCAATAATGGTAATAACAAAATGTTTCAATTAAATAAAGGTTACATGGTGACACAGTTGGTAGCACTGTTTTCCTGTGAGCTTTTCTCCATAAAGTTCTCTCTACTCTAACTTCCTCCCATATTCCCAAAGCTGCATAAATGTAAATTCAACAATTATATAACCATCCTGTGCAATATTTACAATAATTCTTGTCACACTTTTCACATTTGATCTTGTACAACATGTTGTGTATTTAAAAATCTCCCATATGTTCAGGTTTCTGTTTAATTTGAATTTTATCTGTACTGTACTATTTTACAGTTGTTAATTTTGTTTTTACTGTACTGCTGTGACAAGTGAATTTCTCCAATGTGGGATTAATAAAGAGTTATTCTATTCCACATTTCCTTTTTCTACACATTTATCATTGTTTTTCTTCTGACTCGGTGCTACGTGCCAATCGTCTGCTTCCTAATGGCAGACAAACGGTCATGAACTACAGTTAACCCCCCAGCGTCTTTGTGGTTCCGTGTTCGCAAATTCAGCTATTTCTTTAGAACGTGTCTTCAATTTATTTGTGGGAAATTTACAGACTGCTTGTGTTTTCAAAAATCAAATTTTAAAATATGCGGAAAAAAAGGCAGTTTGGAAGCTAAGACAGCTAGCTACGATGCTGCTCGACACGCTATTGGCCAGGGTTTATTTTCCTTCGCGCTGATTGGCTGTACGTCCAAAAGCGTAAATTTGGAATGCCGTTGATGTTAGCTTCTGTGCTAGCTTTAAAACGGTCTCCACTGGATATTTCGGCATATTTGGTGTTTAAACTACGATAATAGGCAGATATAAGCGCTTTTTTGAGGAAGTCTAAATGATTCGCGAATTGTAGCTCCACAATATTAAATGCGGATCAACCTGATAAATGTTATCATTCATATCTGCTTCAGGAAGCTTTGTCTCTTTCTCTCCTGTTTCGAGCATGATACCAAAAATAAATACCCAGGTGATTTTTATTAAACTAAATTCTTTGTCTTGACTTAGGTTGTCAATACATTGTTTGTCTTGTGTTGGATGGCATGACATGTCCAGGCTCCCCCCACAACTGCTGGTGAAATAAGCAAAAATTTGATGCCAAAATTAAAATACAAAGGTAGAAGAAACTGAAACTATAGTGTAGAATTAATATTAAAAAAAAAACCTCAAACAGCACGAGATCATCTAGAAGCTTCTGCTTTTCTACCATCACGTGATGGCCCAAATTTCTCCCATCAGGTGATGGAGGGAAAAACTGCATCCATCAAACAACAACAACAACAGAAACTGGTTATCACTAAGCAACAGTAATTTTTTGATGGCTACTTTTTCCTTTTACTTCAGTAAAAGTATGTGTGAGTGGCGCTACTCTTACTTGAGTACCATTTAAAAAAATACTTGAAATAGTATTATTAGTTATGTTCTGCAGCACTCTGCAATGTCTTTGGACAAATATATTCCAAAAACATCATATTTTTTCTGTAAAATAAACAAAACTAAAATGTCCCTAAACAAATTGCTGAATCAATAAAACATTTTGTGAGCAGATGTTCTTTCTCCACGGTTTTCTGCATTGTTTCTGAATTAGTTGGATCCTCTTTCAGCACAATGAGCGTCTTGTTTTTCCACAGCTGTAAATCAGAAACAGGGTTAACCTCAGACAGGCAGAACCTGGTGGATTCCACGGTTCCTCAAACCTTCCTCACTTTCTCGCCGTTGCTTTCACTTTTCCAGCACAACATTCCTTTTCTCTAGCATCATGTCGTTGGTCATAAATCAATGCGTCGTTGGTTATCCTTTAACTAGACCGATAAAATGCCATCGCCTGTTGGACTGAAACAAGGTTTTTTCCGTCCCGTTGAAGCTCTTTTTACAGAACTTTGGGTTTTTTCTCCTCTGTTTTCAGCTCTAAAACCTGGACGGCACTCATCAGTGTTATAGTGCCCATAAAAAGTATTCACGCCCTGGGGTGTTTTTTGTTTTTATTGTGTTTTTAAATCAGGCATGATGAACAAAACTTGGCTTCTTTGACTAAAAGAAAACTTAAATGCATAGTGAGAACTGATTTCAGCCAAAAGTAAAGACACTCAAGTAAAAATATGTCACATTTAATACGAAATTTAATTAATATTCACACCGTTCAAGTCAGTATTTAGTAAATGCACCTTTGGTTTTCCAGTCAGGATGCTGCAGTTTCCCTCCATTCTTCCTGCTACACTGTTCCAATTTGATAGGAAACAGTTGTGAACAGGTCTGGGCTTTGACTAGGCTACTCCAGAACCTCCACCTTGTTGTCTTAAAACCATCTCTGTGTAGCTTTAGCTCGTTGTTTTGCTGGAAAATAAATGTCCTCTAAGATCAAAGTTATCATGCAGATGGAAATAATTTGTCCTCCAGGATTTCCTGATATTTTGCTCCATTCATTTTACCTTCTAGCCCACAGGATGATGCTGCCTCCACCATGGTTACCATGGGGATGGTCTGTTTGTGGAGATGTGCAGTGCACTGAAAAAACACAAAATCCTTACAAATATTTTCAGTAGTTTCTGGTGCAAATCTTGGTACGCTTAAAATAAGAAAAAAAATTACTTACAAGTAACTTTTCAGCGAGATGTACAAGCAGATTTTTTTACTTAAAAAAGGAAAAATGTTTTATTATAAATGAAAAGAATCAGCTAGTGGAACTAGTACTTCATCAGTATTAAGGAATTATTACCTTAAAACAAGCTCCTGTTTCTTATTAAAAATCACTTAAATTTACACTTACTTTTTAAAGTGTACTAAGACACTTGCACTAGAAACTAGACAAAAATACTTGGTAAGATTTTGTATTTTTGCAGTGTATCCCAAGTGTGTTTCTACGTAAAATGTTATTCATCCACAACAATGAGTTAAACAAACAATATTTGAGCAAAACTAACATTAGTTTGTCTTAATTTTTTACAATTATTTAACTTTTTGGGCCAATTATTTACCACCTTGTTGGTCTATAAAATGTTCTTAGTTGATTTCCAGCAACAACAACAACATATATATATTTTAAAACCTTAGTTTAGTTTAGCCCAAGTTTATATGTAAAAAGTTGCTGAATATTTGTGGCATAACTTTCTATGAAATAAAAATTAAAGGAAAATATAAAAATAATAATAAAAGAAACTCTTTGTTTTTGTACATTTTCCATTTAAGATATAAAAATCTTCTAAAACAGTTACAAAAACGTGCCAGAGGGACCAATTTGTACCATCCTTCAACTGCAGCCAGGGCCACACAAACTTATTCCAAGGGCCACCAGTGGCCCCTGAGCCGCACTTTGGACACCAGTGTTCTAAATAATGCTATCAGTGAAGCATTCGCGGCAGCATATGGGCACATCTGCAGTTGAAAAGGTTTTTGAAGAACCAAAAGCTGCAGAAAGCACGTATGCAATCGTAAACGTCTGCCCGGCCCGACCCGACTGCATTCCAGAAAAATATTCGGCGACACCCGCTGAGCTTCGCGCCGCTTATCGCAGCTTTGTTTCTAAGTTAGAAGCTGATTCGGTTTTTGTTTCAGGATCAAAGTGAAAGCTGCGTGAGCCCTGATCCAGTTACGGTGCGTGACAGTCGGGTGGCATTAAGTCAATATGGTACTTCATCCATCACGTAAGGGGAATGTCCTCTTATCAGCAGGAGGAGTGTTCAGGGGCATTCAGGTGAGTCTCTGCTCAGGTATTCATCAGAAATAATAAAAAAAAGTTTCTGCACACGTTTAGATGTTTGTCTTTGGTTTTTATAGGAACATAAATCAGATACAAAACTTAAAAATAAATACTTTAGAACAGGCAACACAAGAGAAAAACACACCTTGTTGCAGCTTGGACCACAACTTGACTTGCCTAGACTTTGACTAGGACACTCCAAAACCTTATGATTTTATTGAGCCATTCAGAAGTCCAACTGATCTTGAGTTTACAACTTGGATGAGCCCGATCGAATGCTACTAATTAACTCTAACTAGATTCCTGAACTTGAGTTAAATCCAACATCATTTTTAGCACCACTATTCCACTCAGTCCCTCCAGACTAGCAGCAGCAGCAGTTACCAAACATCCTGAGCTCCTACACTGCAAAAACACAAATCTTACCATTTGTTTTTGTCTCACTTCTAATGCAAGTGTTCCAAGGAGAAACTAGACAAAAATACTTAAGATTTTGCATTTTTATAAAAATGGCATCCTAAAGGAGCATTATCGTGATGATGCGCTGAAGGAGGAGTATGAGAAAGGGCAGGAGTTTCTTAAAGAGACAGAGGCCAATTTCAAAACGTCAGATGCAAAGTCAAATTTCTTTTAAGGTGTTTGTGATACAGAAAATATTTTCATAACCACTGAAGGTGACACAGTTACTTTATCAAGCTATAAAGTAACACTATGTACCTGGAAAGTACATAATCCCGCCCCTTTAAGCAAATCAGTTTGACATGAAAGTTAAAAAAAAGCAGTTCTATTAATAACTTTTCTTGTTGTAAAACACAGAGTCAAAATCAAATCTGCTGGAAAGTGGAACTTTCTTTCTTTCTTTCTTTCTTTCTTTGCTTCCTTGACAGGGAAAACTTCCTGCTTCTATTTTTAGACTATAATGAGTAGATCAACACAACGGCTTTCTCTTTTAGCCCGACTTGAATTTCAGCTCAGGGTCAAATTTAACTCTAATCTTGACATTAAAGTGTAGCTAATTAAAGCATAGCCCCGCCCCCTGACCAATTTAGAACGTTTCTTCCGCAGTGGGCGGAGCCAAGAGACGCTTGGGGGCGTGGCCAAATGGTGGGTATGGGTGCAGGAAGAGAAGCACTGCTGCTAACTTATCCACTTTGTCGCTGCGTTTAGCGACTTTTCAGAACCCTCTTACAGCTCTTTATCAAAAATACTTACTAGTGACAAATCTACAAGCTTTTTTTTCTGTGTTTGTGTTTTAAAATAATAGAATTCAATTGCTGAGTCACCGTTTAACCCAAAGAGGGCAGGACCGAGCCGTTTTTTCTCTTGGGTGAAATATTACTCAAATTTACAGAAAGATGTCAAAATTTGCTCAAAAACATAAAAGTAAAACATTAAATAACTTACTTAGACAGTTTATCAGTAAAAAAGTTTCAGATTTTTAATTTTATTTTTTTAACCTCTGACCTTTGAACTCTGCCATGAAGGGAGACGAAGATGGAACTCTTGGAAGAAGCTTCTTAAAGAGACAGAGGTCAATTTGAAGGCAGCAAATTATTTTTAAAGTGAAATATCTAAATATCTCAAAGTTATTTTTGACGTATGAATGTATTAAAAACTCGGGCGTGGGAGTAGTTCGGAGAGGCCATGGAGAAAGACTTCCGCACGGCTTCGAGGCGATTCTGGTCCACCATTCGGCGTCTCAGGAGGGGGAAGCAGTGCAGCACCAACACTGTTTATGGTGGGGATGGTGTGCTGCTGACCTCGACCCGGGACGTTGTGGGTCGGTGGGCGGAATACTTCGAAGACCTCCTCAATCCCAACAACATGCCTTCCATTGAGGAAGCTGAGCCGGGGGACTCTGGGTCGGGCTCTCCAATCTCTGTGGGCGAGGTCACCG
>CAEFZY010010473.1:0-12239 GCA_903066815.1 Brachyrhaphis roseni
ATATAAATTACACACTCGTATAATATCTTTTTTGAGAATGACTCATTCGGGGGTGTTTTCTTTTTTGTTTGCTGCATTTCATTCGGGGGTGTTTTCTTTTTTGTTTGCATGTTTTCTCTTTTGCTGCGCATTTGCACCTGTCGGCCACCGTACCAATGGGTTAAAGCAGCATTAGAAGATGAAACTGAGCAGCAACTTCTAATTTTGTTCTAACCATTACTGAAATGACAGCATAAGTGCATCTGAAAAGGCACATTTTAGAGATAGACAACCTGAAAAGAAAGCCTTGTTTCCGTATTTTAAAATGTACTATGGACAAATAGAGCCATTAAACCTTCCTCACTATAACAGAATGATCATTTGCATATATGGATGATGAAGTAGCATACACAATTGTTTTACTTAAAAAAATGTAGTGCTTCCTTCACACTCTATAGGTTATGTATCAAATGGATGTGTACTTGCTTATTGGCCACACTAAAAGGTTTAGTGGAAAACACTCTTATTTTCAGGGTGACTAATAGATCCTGCAATGCAGGAAAGGTAGGTGAGATTTGTGAAAACAAAATAAAACAAGCAGATTTCTTACTCAACAAAAGGAGACTCTTCATTTGTTGCACTTTTTGCCAAAGATTATGATATACTTATTTCTGAAAAACACCATAGTCTTAATCAAAATCTTGCTTTCCAGGTTAAAAACAACTCAGGTCAAAGGGACACAGACACAACACAGTTCATGCTAATGTGAAGACAATTTCTGCTGGTGGCGACGGCAGTCAGACCATTTAGGGGACAGTGATTGTAGGAAAGCATAGATTTTCGAAAGGAAATTTGCGCTTTGTCACCTTGAAGATCATATTACTAAAATAAATAAATATAAACTACTTGCTGCTGGAAGCTTGACTTTAGAATTTTTAATAGATCACCTTTTAGAGATTATTTGTATGATTTGAATGATTCTGCAGCTCCTCCGGAGTTTAACGAAAGTTAAATGTGTTTCTAGGTGAAACCATGATGACACAGTGCATCCTCAGAACTCGTAGACTTTCAGGATTTTGTAGAACCTGACTCCATTAAGACCAGTTGTCTACTTTTATAATTAATGTGCACGTGTCGGGCCTGTCAGCTTAGGTGGACTGTCATGTTTTGGCTGGTTTGTCGTTCTACCATTGTTCTCTTTGTAAATGATGGATTCACTGATCTTCATGAAGCTGTTTGTTCTGTTATGTCCTTAATATTTCTCATGCATTTACAAAACTTTTTCAGTTTTGAGATAAAATTGCACACTGATGGGCATTTGCAATTTGGTAACTGCTGCATGGACTGAACGGGATTTTTTTTTTAGGGGTATCGGAGTAGTAAAGAGGGAGGAATGCAAATGTGAGACACAAAGGACAAACAGACATACACACCCCTTCCAGTTTAGAGAAACCGTAGAATAATATGTTATGTGACTATTTTTTCCATAAAGCACCCTACCACTGTCAGTCAGTCAGCTTGTAATGTTGCATGGACAAATAAATATCAATAGGAGTCCATGCAGGCTGTAGCCATCAACTACCATTTGATGTTTTCTGCTAGCATGGCTTCAAGTGAGGGTATCATATTTGCAGCACAAATAACATAATGAGACAAATATGTGTTCCCTCTGAGTCCCACTGTCTCAGTGTGTTTCACTCTCAATAGTTTTTGAGAGAGAAATTGTGGAAGAAAGTAGTAACTTTGCCAACAGGCTACGTATCAATTCAGATCCCTTGAGGATTTTCTTTCTTGACATTCCTATCGCTTATTTAAGATATGGTGATTCAAGACTGTACCTCATTATAGCATCGCAATGTCTAATAAACAGAAGAGAACGGTGTGGGTCATCCTAATGTCTACCGAAAGTTGCACAAATATAAACACAAGTCAGACAAGGTGACAGAAAAACTACTTCTGTGTGAAATTAATGTCCTCATACACAGCGCAAAGGCAACCAGACACCAAGAAGTTTATCTCTTCGCTCTATGACGGTAATGTATATGGGCTGTGCCAACGCAGAGCTAAGATTGCAGAAACAATAAATGTACACACAGTGATACCGAAGCACACACTCACAACAGAGATGGAGACAGCAGAATGTGAAATCTGAGCCTAACCTGTTGGTTAGAAATGATTTTCCTGCCTATTTAGGTACTGAAGATTTTTCATTTGATTGGAGAGATGCAAAGGTGGAATGAAACAGAGGAACAGGGCATGAAAAAAGTCAGAGAGAACATGAAAGAACAAAGGAAGGACATGTTCAAGAGTTGCTAAGATCAGATTCCTCTGTTTTCAGGGGAAAAAGACATCTATTCTTTATTAACCACCAGCATCTGTCCCCTCCTGGAGGCTTTTTCACCTCATTCAGGCTGTCACCATGGAAAATTGGATCTGCAGATGTGTCCTCTACTGCTACACACATCACACTTTCTCCTCCACCTTTCAGCAGAACTGCAAGAAGGAGATATATTTTCAGAAGTCTGACAAGTGATTACAAGGAGGAGGTGCTGCTTTGTGTTGCCTGATTAGAGGGGTGGAAACTACTTGTTTACATAAGTAGAACACTGATGCAGCTCTGCAACTACTTGCAGTTCTTGTTAAGAGGAGCATCAGCTTTGATTTACCAATCTACCTCCATCCTTTACAGAAAAATCATTGGTGTGAAAAGAAACTAAAACAGCCCTTTGTTATACAGGCAGCATACAAAGAGTTGGGAGAAAATTTAATAAAAAGGGATCTAAAAATATATACACTCAACTCTTTTCTAATTGGCTCTTTCAATAGATAAACTTGTCTAATTTATAGAAAAAAGCTTTTTTTCTATAAAGAAAAAAAGCTTATACCAGAGTTAAATTGGCTGAAAGGTAAGAGCCGGTTAGCATCAGTGAGATATGCGAAGGTTTTGAGGACTTGCAATTTGAAAACAACTCAAATTTTCCATCGTATTCCTGCAATGCTTTAAAGTTTCTTTAAAGAGATGCAGGTGAAAGTCCTGGAAGGATTCTAGTTTTCACTAGTTGAGTGAAGAATTAAGTTATTCAAAGCTGTCCCTCACCCACCTGTTGCTGATCACAGAACCTGAAGTTAAAACAGCTCCAAAAATACACATATACACATTTGGATATTGAAACTACAGAAGGATATTCCATCATTCAATCTATATAAACACTGTTATGTAGAGTTTGGAGGTATTTTCTTAAACTCCGTGTACACACATGCATACATATATGTGTACACTGCCTGGCCAAAACAAAAATAAATTGCCACATGCATGCAGGTATGAGCTTCCTGTTGGATAGTTATTGCATGGACAATTGTCTTCTAGCTGGCACAAGTTTTTTTTTTTGTAACCCCAGCTGATGCAATGAGCTTCTCATTTCCTAAACAACCATGAGGAAAAAACATTCTGTGGTTGTGGGAAAGATGGTGGTCTGTTTAACAAGGGTCAAATCATTGGAATCAAGCAGAAAGAAAAACATCTAAGGAGATTGCAGAAACTACTGAAATTGGGATGAGAACTGTGCAGTGCATCATTAAAAACTAGGACAGTGGGGAGCCACCGTCTTTGAGGAAGAAATGTGGTCAGAAAAAATCCTTCATGACTTATGATCGGTGACTACTTAAATGTTTGGTGAAATCTAAAGAAAAACAACAATGAAACTCAGGGCTATAAAGTAAAAGTCCAAGCCTTCCCATTCACAATATAAAGGGAACTCAAGAGATTGGGGCTGAACATCTGTGTAATAAACCTGTGATCTGGGGTGACTGCAGTTGGTCAGGTTCAAGTTGAAAAACATTATGAGGTCAGCATGCAACCTGAATATACTGAATGACCAGGTTATTCCATCAATGTATTGTTTCTTCCCTGATGACAAGGGAATGTTCCAAGAAAAAAATGCCAACCTTCATCAAGCAGAAATTTTGAATGAGTGGTTCAGGGAGCACGAGACATCATTTCCACACATGTATCCGCTGTGTTGTTCAGAGGTCAGAACTGAACCCTGTTGAGAATCTTTGGGATGTGCTAGAGAAGGCTTTGCACAGTGGACAGACTCATCAATACAAGATTTTGGTGAAAAATTAGCACCACACTGAATAGGAATACATTTTGTGACATTTCTGAAGCAAATGTGTGCAATAATCAAAGTTAAAGGCGGTCCAATTAAGTATTAGCATGTGTGAGTTTTTTTTTTAGTATAGACCTACATGAGTTCATCTCAGGTTAAAAGAGCTTTTCTGTCATCAGTGTTTATTATTAAAAGTATAGCTAGCATGAAATTAAGTACATCAGAAAATGTTGATAGTAAATAATCTACTACATGATGAAACTTTCCCATCAGAGCCTTACCACTTCTGCAACATACGCATGCAAATTGCATTCACACATATACGTGAAGTTGCTGAGGAAGGAGTATTTACAAAAACTGAGCTCAATAATAAGGTCATTGGAATGATTTACTTTCCAAAAAGATTTTCTTGTCACCTCTTCTAGCATTCAAAATACAGAAAACGGTCTAAAACTCTTTAAAAGCACCACATCTGTTACTTTTCCAAGAATGTGCAGTGCTCAGTTTTAAGAACGAAATCTGTACACTTCCTTTCCTTTCCAGGCTCCTTATTGATTTTTCCAAATTTATTCTGCTGCTAAATATACTTCAAGATGCTCTGAGATGTGAGCTCTGAGGGTA
This sequence comes from Brachyrhaphis roseni, assembly GCA_903066815.1. Classification (NCBI taxonomy): domain Eukaryota; kingdom Metazoa; phylum Chordata; class Actinopteri; order Cyprinodontiformes; family Poeciliidae; genus Brachyrhaphis; species Brachyrhaphis roseni. The sequence goes on from CAEFZY010010473.1 coordinate 4,710, forward strand.
AACAGATCAACTGATAAGAGCTGAACTGTAGAGGTTGTTGTTCACATTTGTGGTGGTGGGTTTAAGGGTTTCATGGTGCAACAGCAAATGGCTGTGTTGATGTATGTGTCAGTGCTTACATGTCCTATTAGTGTGTGTTAAGCTTAAGGCCTCGGGGAAATGTTTTGAATCAGTAGGTGGCAAATAGGAAGATTATGTTAGGTTGGTGCATTTTAACTTGAAGCAGTAATTAAGAATTTGCTATAGAAAAGTAAAAAACAGGCATGCCATATAAAATAAATTGATATCCTCAACACTAAAGGTTAAAATTAAACAGATGTGTTAATGTTGGCTCTTGCTCCATTAGAGCATTAAATGTAAACCCTCTTTCCCCAGATTATTGTAACTTAATGTCATCAGTGTTAATTTTTGCTTCAGTAATGCTTCACTGAAGACAAGAAAGGAGTCTGAAAAACAAAGAACCGCTGTGATCTGTGATTTTTCTGCCATCACACAGCTTAATAAAAAGTTCCCCATCAATCTACAGTAATAATATTCTCTTTAGCCAAAGGCGACATCTCACTGTGATCACTCTCACACAACATCAATAAAACATATAACACGATTGAAGAGGTGATTCAAATGAAACTAAAGGTTACTGAGGTGAACAAGGACATCTAGTGGGCATGTAGCGCAAAGATCAGACACTGTGAAGCAGATCAAGATGAGGAGCAAGGTTATAACTAAGAAGAAGCAATGCTTAAGATTTATTGATATATTTATATTTATTGATACCCTTCAGTCTTGGCATCAACCAATTAAACAAAAGCTTTTAATAGTTACAATTTTCTTTCCTCCCTCCTTAGTGTTTTGTGTAAAACACAGAGCAGTGCAAAAGTATTTACACCCTCTGACTTTCTTCCTATTTTGTCACATCACAACCACAAACATGAAAGTACTTTATCTGAATTATATGTGATAGGCTACACAACTTCAAAAATCATTCCCAAATGAAAAACTGAAATGTTTAGCCCCTTCCAGAATTATACCCCAAAACAAAATGCAGTACAACAATTTGCCTGCAGAATCCAGAGTCTCTACATAAATGCAGCTGTTTTCAAAGATTTATGAGACAACATTAATAAATAAGCACTATAAAGACAGATCAGTGAGAACATTGTGGAGAGATTTAAAACAGGGCTCGATTATTAACAATGTCTCAACTTTTGCACATCTGTTTTCTATCATCAGGAAACAGAAAGAGTGTGGCACAACTGCTAAACTACCAATACATCACTAGGCGTCCATCTCCTAGCAACAAGAGCATCAACTGGAGAAGTCATCTGGAGGCCCAGGATGAATCTGGAGAAGATGTAGAGATCACAGGTCAAAGAAATTGACAACAGGACAATTTGTGCACTCCGTGAATCTGTCCTTCATGAAAGAGTTGGAAGAGGAAAGCCATTGTTAACAGAAAGATTTTAAAAAAGTCTTGTTTGTCACAAGCTTAGCAGGAGGCACAGCAAACAAGTGAAAGAAATGCCTCTGGTTAGATGGGGGTCAAAGTTAAACGTTCTAGCTATTGTGCAAAACACTTCGTGCGGCAGAAAATTAACTCAGAAATCACACCAACCCGGCAACAAAGAATGGTGGCAGCAGCATTATACTATGGAAGTTTTATTCCTTTAGCAGGGACAAGGAAACTTTTCAGTCCTGGAGAGATAATAAGGAGGGTCAACTACAGGACAGTCAAGGACAGAAACCTGCTGGAAGCGACAAAAGATTTAGGATGAGGGCAAAAGTTCAACTTCCAGCAGCTTAAACAACCCTAAGCACAAACTTGAACATTAATGTTCACAAACACTGTCCATGCAGTGTAACAACTATAATTGTTTCTACTTCTAAAGTATTGACTCAAGAAGGCCAATAAATAGATGCAAATAAGATTTAACCAATTTATTTTTAATTTACTTATTGTGGGTCTTTTACATAAGATCACAATATGACACATTGCGGTTTGTTATTGTAATGTATGAAAATGTTAATAATTAAGGCATTTAAGTGTTTTTGAAAGGACTGTAAATAGGTTACTCTTTCATGTTGTGAAATACAACATATTTCACAATGTGGAAATTTTTAAAATCTGCAGATTGCATCTCTGGGCATCTAATTTGCTCCTTTAACCCTCTAATTTACAATAAAAGCGCTTCTCACCTTTCTTCATGAGCAGCCAGAAAGACAGTGGGAAAATCGGCATAAAAATAAGGGCGTAAAAGCCTCCACTGCCCTCCTCAGGGCTGCCTAGAAAAAAAAACAGCAACAGAAAAGCTCTCATCTAAAAATGATTGCTGGGCATCAAGATGACTTTCAGTTGTTTGACATGTTGGTTCAGATAATCAGCAGTGCTGTCATCTTCCGCCTCCTGTTGGCATCATGACATACTCTGCATATGGATTTTTTCCCCATGTATTGTGCACACCCAAACAAACACATGCATCCATGCATGGACTCCTTTGATGAGGCACACTTTGTTTTTTCATTCACAACGTTATGGAAGAAGTAGTTGAAAAAGTAACCAATCAGCCAGCCAATATACAGACTTTCATTCATGTCTTGTACATCCAACAGCAGCGTGTCTGGCACGTCGCTTTGTTAGTCATGGCTCACGGCAGCTCACAAAGCATCAGGATACACCGCGGGCTGGTGCAAGCAGCACAGCATGTAAACACTGAGCTCTGCAACAGGAGCTGGAAACACAGCTACTAAAAATGTTGGGAGGAAGCTACAAAAACTCACCTGGGCGTATATTCGGGTTGGAAATGAACAATGTTTTATTTATTTCATGAATCAAATGCAGAATGAGTGAACTTTGAATCTTACAGTGCCAGAGAGCAGGTGCTGGATGGATAGTAGCCTACTGGGTGAGAAGAAAGAGAATGGGAAAGAAGGTGATGGGGGGGAGTAAGACAGACTAGGAGGTGGTGGGAGAGAAAAGAGAATTACAAAATAATAAAGAAGTGACTTGGACAGATAAAAAAAAATGGTGAGACTGCCTTGGGTTGTGGGAAGAATGTCATAACAGAACTGTAAATAAAAAAATACACACAGTAGTCAAATGACCCTCATGCAGCTTTAATCAACCCCCAGTAGAGGTCAGTGTAGGTTAAAGCATGTGTACACTCACACGTACTGTTATCGTACTCGCAAACACACAGACATACAGAGAGGCACATTAAAGGTTTATTTGAGAATTCTTTCAAATATGATTTACATATTAACTAAGGTGATAAAAGTATGCAGCAGTTTGGGAAAAGATCTGTAGCGCTGTCACTTCACCAGAAAATGTAGAAAAGCAGTGGGTTGGAGAGACAATAATTGAGAATCTATGAGTTTATTGATTTTAAATAATTAGTGTTTAAGACTTAAAGCAGAATGTTTATCCTAATTTATAATGAAGACAAAATACAGGCTCCCCCTTCAGTGTCCTCACACCAATCAATTTACGGACATGCAGTGTCTAGTCCATGGAGTAGCATCCAATTGAATGGCCAAGTGAAGAACAGGGCAATGACAACATGGACGTCGGACATGACGTGGTGCTGAATCAGCATCAAATCAAAAAGCATAAAGTGATCCAACCTGTAGCAGAGGACAAATCAACCTATGCTACACCTGCTGCAAAGACACAGAGGGAAGCACAGCTTAGATAAATATGCATCAGAAGGAAAAAGAATTTCAACCATTCACAGAACACATTTATTACGCTGAAGAAGTTGGGAACATCAGAAAGAAAGATTTAATCAATAACAGTGGAGGGAGTTGAATGAGGAGAACGAACAAAAGGACAAGATTCTGTCAATTGGTGTATTGTGATTAAACCTGTCAGCTGTCACCAAAGAGAGCAAGAACAACTGAAATCAGCAGAGGCAGGACACAACATACAGCATCAATCCTCTAGCCATGGAGGCACACGACGACAAAATCCTAACATGTTCTCATGCTGTATACACACACAGTCAAGTTTCAGCACTTCCATGCCCTGATATTACATGCACTGAGAACATGACAAACTCCATTATCATGGCTGTGCAGGCTTTGCTGCTCATTAGTATTCTGCAGAGACACAAACAAAACAAGCACACACTGTGGGGTTATCTTTTAAAGGAGTTCTCACCCAAATAATAAATATTAAAATCATCTTCAGAGCTAGCCCTCTCTTGTAAAAGAAAGATAAGAAAGATGTTAAATTTTTTTAGAATATTTTACTTTTTCAACCTTATCCGAACAAATATGAATTCTCAACGTCACTTTTCTAGTTTTCTTATTGTATGGGTAGTTTTATGTTACCTGCTGTCTGCAAGTTAAAAATACATTTTCACCTAATTTGTAGCTGCAGTGGCTCTTTCTTGGTACCCTTAAAGGAATCAGATAAAGAGAGTAAATGTGCAGTGTATTTTTACTTAATGGAATTAGAAGCTGCTCAACTGATGCCAACTTAAAAAAAGAAAAACTGTAGAAAACCTATTCTGGGTGCAAATCACAGATGTATTTTGGCTGCTCATTCAGGGTGTTACAACAGAGAATTAGGCCAGTGAGAGCTGGTTGTTTCCCTCTGTCACTATTTTGTACTTTTGAACCTTTGGTTTTTTCATACCTCACTTTTGGTTTGTTTAATAAACTAGCGAAAGAAAAACAGAAGATGACATCAACACCTAGCAATAAGGCTGAATATCAAACAACAAAGTTTCTTCATCTTATCCTTTTGGGTTTTGAATCATTTTGGAGTTTTTTTTCTCATCTTTATTTCTGTAAAGGCAGTTGTGTTACCTTTGATTGTACAAAAAGTGCTCTATGCAAAACTGGTTGATTGGCTCATCTTTAGTATTCAGTTGAAGAATCAATGTGAAAAGACAATATCAATATGCAAAATAAAGCCAAGTACTCTAAAAGCTCATCAGGGCGTGGACTCAATTTTCTGAGCAAATCACACTTAATAGTAAAAAGAGAATGAGGCGAAAGGGAAGCAGCACATGATTCTGATGATTAATTTTATAGGTTAGTCACTTCTACCACTGTGGCATCCAGACTTTTGTGGATATTAATTTATTTATGTGAGTGGGGTTCTTATTAGATTGGAGAAAATAATTATGAAACACATCTACACATAAAGTGCTATAGCATCAGATCCTCGAGGGAAAAAAAATGCTTTTAAAAGGAGACCTCCACTAAAAATCCTCAAAAAAATGGCAGGAGAGCAAATGTTTCCTGTGATTCCTGAAAATCTACTGCTGACAGGACACAGACAGACGCTCACACCTGAAAAACTGCTTTAAAGTGTTATGTATTCTTTTTTTTTTTTGCCCCCTCACAAAAGCCAGGCAGGGACACAGGTCATGACGCGTTACACGGAGCGTAGAGGGCCTTACAGCTATAAATAACCCTGAGAGGAATCAGATTTGGAGAACCGGAGGTGGGAACTGATGAGATCACACATACCCATACGCGTGTCGGGATGTGTGTGTGTGTGTGTGTGTGTGTGTGTACTGGCACATGAAGGCACACAAAAGGCTTGGATCTGTGGAAATGGAGATGGAATCAAACTGACATCATGCAGACTGGCAGACAGACAAGCAGACAAAACAGTGGGACAGCAGGAGGAAAGAGAGCAGGAACAGGCTGAGCGCAGCAGCACGACTGAGAGGAGGGTGTGAAGCAACACCGAGGTGCCTGCCTGGAAAAGGAAGCGGGGAGGAGCAGACTGTGCAGTCGGTGAGACAGGGAGAAGAAGGATGGTAACAAGGATGGTGTTTGAATAAATGAGAATGAAATAAGAATAAAATAAAGCAAAGATGCAATGATTTGCCTTTTTTTGTTATAAACAAAAATGTAAAGTTTTGATGTACATCAAATATTTATTTGCCTAGACAGGCTTTCCAAGCAATTGTGGCCTTCAGAACAAAAATGTGAGATTAGCAGATTATTCATGTGGATATAGTTTACTTTCCATACGAATATGATTTAAATGTGTTTGTCTATCAGCAAGGACATTAAAATCAGAAAGGAGAAATAAGCTGCGAGAAATGATTTATGTTAAACTTGTAAAAAAGGTCACTACTGTTTTCTGTCGTCTTTGTGCCAAAACATTTCAAATGTCACATTTAATGAATTAGAATATTAGTTCCAAAGAGGCTTATTTGTCAGATTAAAAATTGCTTTTAAAATCAACAACCTTTAAGTAGGTATTAAACTTTTTTTTTAATTAGACCATCTGCATTTGCAATATTTTTTATTAGTTTAATACTAATAAAATACTACTAATACTACTAGAAATTTTCTAGTTTCTTGTTTTTCCCTTGACTTTACTCGAAAGAAAATCGAAGGATGTTTTCAAGGGAGAGAAGCCTGTAGCCACCTATAAATCATTACTGAAATATATGAACTTTTCATTAATATTCTAAATTATTGAATGTATCTGTACATTTCTACTGTCCTTCAGTTTATTAGTAGTTAAACATGCCACATAATTAGACAGCTATTCTATTATCTATTCATGCCTAAAGGAATTCTGTTGAAGCAGAAGTTTTTCTTTCATTTCATATCTACAAGGAAACAGTTGAATAACTCATGGTAAGTCTTTATAGATGAATACTCTGATGCAGTTCTACAGACAAAAAGAGATTTGATCTTCTTGAAGGTTTAAGTAGATAGGAAAGTAACACACCCTGCAACCTTCAATTCAATAATAAAATACATTTTTCAACTTCTGGGAGAAGTTTAATGCAGAGTTAGTGCTCTGGAAGACACTCAAATTTTGTTTTATAGCCCTATTAAATGTTAAATTCGACATCTGAAAATGGAACGGGGCTGTCACAACTGCATCCTAAATTGTCAGGCCAGGCAGAGGAAGCAGCGATTAGAAAAGCAGCAGAACATCACCACCACTAAATGTATTTCAAAGCAGATTGGGTTCTGAGATAGGGGACCAAGTTTAATTGGCTGGTCTCAGCCACTAAAAGCAATTAAGGATAACTGGATATTATTTGTAGAAAAGCATTTGAAAATGATTCAAACTCAAACATGAACAAATGTTAAACTTGCAGCGTCATGGTAACATGACTGACATACTATAGAAACTCTTCGACCTACACCTACAGCATCATCTACCTCAAAGCAGCAGATATGAAGATTATTCTTTGCACCTTTGATCTGTTATTTCACATAACAGATCAACAGATAGATGTGTTTCAGTTATTGGTGTGAAACTGTGGAATGAATTGAATGATGATTTAAAGTTATGTCCTTTCTTGGGGAGCTTTAAAAAAGCTTTAAAATGTAAAATGATAAAATCTTACGCTGTTATGTAGATTTATACAGTATATGTATTGTGAAGATATCCTGGTAGGTTGTTAGATATAAAAAACAGGGTAGGCAAGAATAAGCTTTGCTTCGGCCTATTCCTTTTTTGGTAAACTATGGGTTTGTTTATTGTTCTTTTGTTGTTTTCTGTGTTTGATGTGGACAATTTACCAAAATAAAGTAATTGAATTGAAT
>CAEFZY010010476.1:0-21749 GCA_903066815.1 Brachyrhaphis roseni
AGTATAGTAAGATAAATAGAAAAAAAAGAAAGAAAAAAAGAAAAAAAGGAGAGAGAGAGGGAGGGTGGGGGGGGGGGGGGGGGGGGGGGGGGGGGGGGGGGGGGGGGGGGGGGGGGGGGGGGCGGAGTGCAGAAAGAAACATCAGACTGGACCAGCAACATTCTCGGAAGCTAGGCATGGAAGATAACGTCTTTTATATACTTACTTTTGGAATAGTATGTTTTGAGTCCCACGTGTAAAGAAATCCCACAGAGACACACTGCGAACCCCAGCCAGTTCAGTTTGCTCATTCTGTCTCCCATCAGAGATGCTGCCAAAAGCAGCATACATACCTCCTACAGGAAACACCAAGCAATAAGTACAAATGGGTTAGATTACAGCTGGAAGACCAGAAACCACAGTAGGTAGAAGAACAAGAGAAAACAGCAACGTTGCTGCACCTCTTGGGTTACTTTGACAGATGGATGCACTATTAAACATTAAAGCTCCAGTCAGGAATGTTAATCCTAAAGTTACAGTACTTGGATTAAGCATGTTGGTCAGGTTTTAATTCAGCTAGATGACTGACAGATAAACTGTTCCAGAAAGGTTCACAGTGAATATTTCACACTAAAGCTAACAGCTGAGCATTGACTGATGGGACTTCTTTGGAAATGTCACTGTGGAATAAATTTTTAAAAAATGCACATTATACACAAAGTACCTTACAAGGTTCAATTCAAACACTTCAACATTTTTAAAGTAAGTTTTAAAACTTTTCCAACAACACTTAGGAAATAAAAACACCACAAAAGAATTATAAAAAAAACAAACAAAAAAAACCAACTTCAATTCACTATTACCTGACATTTTTACATTTATTCCTGTTATTAATATCTTGTGGTAGTATTTACATTTTCCCTCAAGCATGAGGTTACGGAAGAGGATTAGGGCCACTGGGAAAAAAAAAAAAATCTTACATTAATCTCAGAATTCTGAGGAAAACATTCTGAATTCTGAAATTAAAGTCTAAATTCTTTTTTTCCCAATGGCTCTAATCCTCTTTCATGCGAGTTAAACTAAAAATGCAACAAAATTTTACGTTTTAAAATGTCTCGCTCACACACATACACTGTCAATCTGAGAACATATTTTAACACACATTTTAACAAAAACATCCCCCAATATTAATAATGTTGTTTAATGCGTTAAACATTGTTAAAGAACATTTAACGTATTAAACTTATTGATCATTACACAGATCAATAAGTCACTGAGCCATTAGGAGTAAAACATATTCACTACATTAAGACAATCCAAACAAATTATGTTTTGGTAAATTGTATTCCTTCTCAAATTAAATTGTAAACCATAATATACACAGAATGTTAGAAAAAAAAATTGTTCTTGCTAAGTTTTCTGGCATTTAGCAAACAGAAATAATTTTAGTGATTCTATCCAACTTAAAACAAGAAAGGTTTAGTTTGATTTAATTTCAGACAAAGAGAAATTAAATCAAAAGGTTTATTTTTATAAACCATAAATAACCCTTTCCAGATTTAGGCTTTTAATCAAATGTCAGACCTCATTTTATTACAAAACTGTTCCGTTTGAATGTCAGTCATTTTCAAGGATCTAGACAGAAATGAAGCAAGTTCCAAACCTTGAGAACACCTAATTGAATTTCAAACATTTTCAAGGATTTCCAGCACCCTGACCTTAAAGATCCCTGATATCGACAATGTGAGGCTGGAGGTTTTGGAGACGAGGAGAAACTCAGAAAAGCCCAACCCGAAGGCCAGCATGCCGCCTACGCTCAGCGTCATGAGGGTATAGAGGAGTGGAGAGATCTCCGTCACCCGGAATAACTTCTCCGAAGCGCTCAGGCTCAGCGCTGCAGAGAGAGGACAGAAACAAGACAAAGATGGTGGACACACTACAATATTTACCAGATCAAGATATCTAGCTAATGGAAGGATACTTCTTTAAGCTTGTTCTTCAAGCTATGTTATCAGAAAGAGCGAGGATCATGGCTCTTTAGTTTTCAAAACATTTTAGAGAAAATAATGTTACCAAATTAGATCAATTTATCAATAAACATAACATTTTCTGTAGGAAACAGCAGTATGTTTTGTAAAAAAAAATTGCATTATGAAAATGCTTGAAGAAATGTCAGCCAGAAAAGACAAGAAACATTATTTTGCATATTAAAAAATAAGCTTTTGATACAATTGATCACAATATGCTGCTGGAGAATTTAAGTAAATATGGTACAAGAGGTCTTGCTTTCTAATCGGTCTCCAGTTACACATTGACAGTTCTAACAAATAGGTAAAATAGATTTTTGATGAAAGTTATATACTGTAGCTTTGACTATACTCACCTTCATTGTAGAGAAAAAGCGGGAAAAGTCCAAGAAACATGAGAGGCTGGAGGTGGTACATGGCATCAATGGGATTCTGAAGACCTGAAAAAGAACAAAATATCAAACAAGCTCAGCTGACTTTGTGTTTTTAAAGTTCAACAGTGACGCAGTCTGCCTCCAAACTAAATACACAATAGTTTCATACTGAAAATGACTCAAGACCGACCCAGCTCCGCTTTCTGCGTGAGGACCTGAGTGAGGGTCCAGCGGATTCCCCCGATGAAGGAGGCCAACAGCACCATGATGAAGCCCTCCATGTTAAACTGAGTTGATTCAAATGTAAACAGAAAGAGTCCGCTGGAGATCAGCAGGACCACGAGGATCAGGAAGGGGTTCTGGTTAAAAATGGGAAAGACGGAGCAGACAGACGCTGTGGTGAGATTGAAATTTCTGTGTGTTGGAAAAGTTTTAATGACATTCTTAGACTTCTATTTTTCAGTAAAAAGTTATTATTCTGCACTAACAGAATAATAAAGCATTTATTTGCTGTACTAAGCACTAAAAGGAAAATTTCAATTGATTATGAAAAGTAGTTTTGAACTTTTATAATTATGATTATTACAGTTTAAAATCTTGTTTCATTTTCAAATAATTTTTTTAAATTTCCGTTTCAATTTTGTCTTTTTTTGTACAAACTATGTGGTCCCATGTGGTCCATACTTTTTGCTTCAGGTTGGTACACTAGTACCAAACTGAAAACTTTAGTCATCCAGTGATTTTATTCCACAAGTCGATACATTAGTGGAACAAAATCAGCCCTAAATATCCCAAATGTCACACCATTTACTTCTAGTTGTGCAGCTACTTACAGACAGTACAAAAGAGATAAAGAATGAAAAATGTTTCCTCCTTAAAAAAAACATTATTCTTTGTTTATTTTAGGCCACTTAAGGTCAAAATAATTTGAATCTCTTTCAAATTCAAATAATCTTTGCTCACCGGCTCCTCTAGTTTGAACACAAGGGAGAAAAAGAGAATGAACAGCACTGCTGAGGACTTGGTCATGGTGTACCTTCAGCCGTAAAGAAACAGACATCAGGACGGGACATTACAACAGTTCAGGTGACAAAGCTGTGATGCTCTTCTCCTTTAACTTACAAGCTAATGGTGATGAAGAGGAAGCTCCAGTTGGAAAGCCCTATATCGAGTGCTGTTGCCAAGGCTGCAGAGAAGACGAACATGTTCACTACTTTTCTAAAATTACAAGTCAAATGCACTTCATGTACATACAGTATGCATGGCCATGAAACCGATACTATTACACTGTATATAGAGGAAATATACATGAATGGAACATGATTTTCTAATAAATGCAGTGCAAGTCTCATGAGCTCGTCATATGAACTACTACTCAGACCATCACTCCAAGAATGGTTGTAAACGGCATGATGAGAAGCATTGCTGTGTTGATATGCCGAAGGCAGAGAGTCAAAAAGAGGAGAAGCTTCTTAAAGAGACAGAGGGAAACTTCAAGGTGCAAAATTACACTGGTAAATTTCTCTTAAGTCAGCATTTTTATACCAGTAAAGCTAACAGCTACTTGACTGAGAGATAAAACAACACTGTTTGTCTGAAAAATGCTTAAGGCTGCCTTTTTAAAAAGCCAGACCTGCCAATTTCGATTTTGGTCATTACAGATTTGTTTTGCAAGAAACGTTGCTAAATATAGCGACAAAGATGTTAAGTTGGTAACAGTGGGGTGACTTGTTAACTGCGCATGACGTGACCAAGTGGGCGGGTCTGTCAGTCAACCCTCTATCACAGCAGAGAAAAGGGAACAGCTGCTGATTTTAGACCTTTGCTCAGGTAGATATGATCGGTTTCACATCAGCTGATACTTCCATGTTTAAACGTGTGATGAAACTTATCAATTTAGATTTTAGTCAAATAATTATTGAAGAGAAAAAAAAAAACATCAATAAACATGATAAGACCTGACCTTCAACCCCTGGCTCTCAGAATTGACAGTGAAAACATTTCAGAGTCCAAAAGTAACAAGAGCTTGCCTGTTGGAGCCACTTTACGGATGTAGTCTTCCCAGGTCAGAATGATGCGGGGCTTCCCTGTCCAGCACTGCATCGCCCGCCGAGTCAGAGCTGACAGACAGAAATTGACGCCAAGATGAACCAGCGTCATGAACAAGGGATAGTGGAAGCCCTGAGGAAAACAGAAGCAGATGGAATAAACTGGAATGCCTCCCAGTCCCTGAGAAATGTTAAGATCCTACACGATGCCTATTTTAAATTTTTTTGGGGGAAATCTACAGATTCAGGGAATTTTTTAGGCCATTTCTCACAAACACTCATTTTGGTGCTTAAAAGATGAGCTCATCGTGTAAATCCCTGTTCAAACTCAGAGTAAAATATAACAATAACCCACTAAAGTTGGAAAAAAAAAAAACAACCCAAAACTAATAAGATGCACTCAGATAACACATTTTGCATTTAAAAACAGCTTCAAAGGGTGTTTTTGAAATGTTTTGTTGTCTCTAGCTGCCTTTATTTAAGTGTAATTAGATGGTCAGACCAAGGTCTCCGTATGTGGGTTGTGCTTTACCCCTGGTAAGTTACTACTACCTTCTCAGTATTTGAAATTATTTTCTTGTCACACCAAGAAAGGTTTAGGGGACTTTTTTCAGCCAGCTGACTAACAGTGTGGTGCTGCCTGTAGTTTCCTAGAGCTGGAAAAGACATTAGTTCACACTGATATCTTCGCTGGCCTGGCCTAATTGACATAGTTTTACTTCGTCTTTATAAATATATTTGCACTTTTGCATGTTATTTGGTCTCTTTATATGCAGATACATTTTATTTATTGCTTAAGACTCAATATATTTTTAAGTGATGGTGGCTTCGTTTGCTTACTTCTCAGTTTTTATCCAAGTAAAACGGAAGACAGTCTGGCAGCAACAAACACAAGTTGCATGGAGGTTCTTACTTTCATCAGCCATTTGTTATAGAAGGTGATGCCCATGGAGAAGACATAGTAGAGGAGAACCAATCCGACAGTGCGAAGGCTCCGGAAGAGAAACTGGACCGGCCACGCCATACGGAACCGCTAATGAAGACAGACCACCGTCTTCAGACAAACTCTGGACCCTCCCATTACTGTTCGCTGTGACCGGGACAACCTGGGTTTGGAGAAAATTAGGGGAAAAGAGTGAAGCAGTACTGAAAGTTCACAGTTAGTGATGATGTTAGCGCCAGCTGACTGTCAATCACATCAGATCCACTCCTTTACAGTCCGCCGGCGCAGCACCAGGCCAAAAAAAAAAATTGAGCGCTAGAGGATTTCCTTTCTCAGAGCGAACCTTTTCTCGAAGTTACCCCAGATTCTTTAAATTTTGAGATTTAGCAACTCTTGGGGGCGCTAGTAACAAACTGGACAGACAGACGGACACATATACTGAAGGCACATTCAGAGATAATTCGCTTGTTAGAACACAACCCAGAGATGGACCGTGGATTCACTGCCTTAAGACATCATTCTGATGTTGGTTTTGAAATGCCAATCTTGTATTTACATTAACCATAAAATCAATATTATGAGTACGACGCACTCGCTCTAGAACAGAGCGGGACATCCCGAGGATGCGCCAGCGTGTAAATGATGCGGACCCAGATTATTTTCCAACTCATTTTTACCAGGGTTTGCGTTAACAGCTGTTAGACAGACTGAAGGCTTTAGTACTTGGTTAGGCACTCCGACATAGTTTTCTATTAAGGAACATGTGCTCACGTATTATGCGCGCCGACAGCAGGTTAAAGACATGAAAATGACAGTTCAACAGCACTTACCATCTGTTATGCGACTACCTGTCTGTGTTGTTTTTTTTTCCTTCTTCTTTTTCTTCTTCTTCTTAGATTAAATGGCGCTTGGCAAACAGTGTGCAGAAGTGTGCATTACCGCCACCTTCTGGACTGGAGTGTGAACCAGAATGGAAACAAATATGAAGTACTGTAGTTGAACTAAACTGTTCTGTTCCTCTATGAAACTTACACTTGCTTCTTCGGCTCTGAAACTCACTTCCTCCAGTCATTAGGAATATAGATTTTCTCCCACTACTTACGTAACAGCTCAAAACACTCTGGCTGATCACTTTAAACATAGATTTTAACTATTGTCCAACCTTGTTTATGGACGATCTGTTTTTTTTATTAATTGTTTTATTGATTCCGTATTCATTTATTTGTTCTTTTCTGTAACGTGACCCAGAGTTTTGTTGCACATAGAATTTCTATTACAACATCCTGCCTTGACAGAGAGTGAGCAACAGACTAAAGCTTGATGCTTTCTGCCCATTCATAAGCTAATAAAGAAGGGAATTAATTCACCAATATAAACAGATACTTTATCACTTCTTTGATTTGAGAATTTATTGTACTTCAGATACAATACAATAAAAGCAATTCCTACCCTATTAACATATTTAGGGTCTCTGGTTTCTGATTGACTCTAGGTTCACATACTGATTCCCTACTATGTCGATGTAAATTATTACTATTGTTTATTTATTTTAACGCTGCGATGGACTGGAGATAGGCACCAGCACCTCTACTGACCCCACTAGGGACACGGGTGTACGAAAATGAATGAATGGATTTATTTCAACGCTATACCAGTTGCAAACCTCAAAGATTTTTCAAGTTTATGTCCTGCTGCACTCCAGTCCGACAGGTGGCGATAGTGCTCTGATAATCTGTTTACATGATATACAAACAGGAAGTAGAAATTCAGACGCTCTCTGGGCTGTTGTTGTCTCGCGCTTCAGTTGTACAAGGCAGCTTTGTAAGAGATGTCTTTTTTTGTTACGTTTTTATAAAGTTTAATCGAGTTCAATTATATTTGTGTTTATTTCTAGAGTAATGGCGGAGGAGGAGGACGAGCCGGGCTTCGAGGAGGAGCTGGAGGACGGCTCCGGCGGGGTGGACGCCACTGGCCACGGCAGAAGGAAAAGGCTCTTCTCTAAGGAACTGCGCTGCATGATGTACGGCTTCGGTGACGACCAGAACCCGTACACAGAGTCCGTGGACATCCTGGAGGACCTGGTGATAGAGTTCATCACGGAGATGACCCACAAAGCCATGTCCATCGGGCGACAGGGCCGCGTCCAGGTGGAAGACATAGTTTTTCTGATCCGCAAAGATCCCAGAAAATTTGCCCGCGTCAAAGATTTGCTGACCATGAACGAGGAGCTGAAGAGAGCCAGGAAAGCTTTCGACGAGGCCAATTATGGCTCTTAATAGACACATGTGGACACATACTGCTGATACATCTGATTACAATATTCGTTTAATTATATATATCATCTTAAATATTGCATGAGTCTGTTTTTTTAAAAAAAAATTTCAACTTGACTTCCTCTGTTTCTCAGTGGCTTAGCATCATAGATCAGTACGCAATGCCAAACTCTCATATATTTCATAAGATTGTCTGAAACAGTTTGAATAAAGTAAATTACTTGTTCTTTTCATTTACTTTTTATAAATGACCACTCTTAACACTGGTTCCCATGTTTAGGGTTCCATTGGTGCCAAAAATATGTTTACGGGCGGTCTGCTGATTTCTCCATGTGCTGCACATTATGTGGTATGCTGACCTACAGCAGTTCTAAATGAAGACTCTTGCTCATTTATTATTTCTGTAGGTCAGCATACCACATCAGGTGTGGCACATAGATGAAAATTCACACCTTAGACACATAAATGTATATTTTGGTGCTAATGCAACCCCATACACTTGCGGGGCTTAATATGATTCCCAGGAAAGAAAAATGAATACAAGAGTTATGGTGATAGTATTTTGACGGTCTGCAACTGCATTGCTGCTTCAGTACTTGGATGTTTTGCTTTAAGTGATGAAACCATAAATTCTGCTCTCCACTTTAAAATCCTAAAAAAGAATGTGGAATTATCAGTTCTTGTGTAAACTTCCTCCAACCAGAGGAAGTTGATCTCTGGTTGGGAAAAAAAAACATACAAAATTTGGGTTTTGTAGTAGAATTGAAGCGTTCCAAACCACAACTTGGTCAGATTTTTATTGTCAGTGTTTGGGGCACTCTGGGTTTAGGAAACAACACAACAGATTGTATTTAATGTTATTCAGTGCTGGCTTCCATTCAAACTAAAAAAAACAAAAAAAAACAGACTTTGGTGTAGAAGATGTTTCTGCTGACCCATGCTTTGAGAAGTGACATGGAAAAAGTAAATAAAAAATAAATAAAATCTATTTCTATGCTTAAAGAGTTCAAAGTAGTCTGAGATTAACCTGCCTGGTCAAAGCCAGGAATGATAGACATTAAACTCAATTAACAAACACTGAGCTTGAACTTCTACACTCATAACACCGTTTAATTTTTTCAGCCGGTGTACATTGAGATGAGCACAAATTCTGAAATTGACAAAAGTAAAGAAACAAAAAAAATATTTTATTTAAATTCCTCAAAACAAAGTTTTTTTCTGTTTTTTTTTTTTACACAGACCATAAATATGACAGACCAACTACCAGTGAGCATGTGTTAGTTCATTTATTCTGTTCAAGCAAGTTACTTCTTTGTACAGTAAAGTGTTTGAAGTCCTTGGTCTATGCAGCAGGTAACAGGCTGCCTATCTCTAGACTAGATCTAGATCACAGCTTCACCAGCAGAGAGGAGAGAGAAGGGGGAGGGGGGGCAGGGCTGGTCATGCATGCAGATGGTGTTTGGAGACAATCTCCTCACTGCAGCCATGCTGTCCACTCGCAGGATACAGCATCAGCACAGCAAATATGGCAAACTGTCTGCGTCTATCAGCAAGTCAGGGATTAATGTAGCTCAGCTAGCGACTCCCGCTCCAAAGCGAGGTGTCCTGGCTGTCTGTTGAGGATGTCTGCAAGGATGGAGAAGGAGGCAGTGAACCAGGTGGACAATGTGTCTTTGAGTGCTTCTTTTTTTTTTTGTGAGTCAGTGAAATAGAGGTAAGGGTAGAGCGTGGTGCAGATTTATTCAGAAAGGGGTTTTCACAGGAGGTTGGAGGAATGTCCATTGAGTCCTATTTGTTTTACTGCACATTCTCCATCATCTTGAGGAATTCTGGAAAAAGAGAGTAGACAGGAACTTTTACCCAGCAGGATCAGCAACAGTTGAAGTCCAAAAGCTGCAGGTTTATTCATTTAACCCAAACTCTGTTTCCGCTATGCAGCTAGAACAAGCTAAGAAGCTACATTTAGGCCCACTTACAGGTGATTCAACAATAATATTTGTTTTAGCTGTATTAATTCAATATTGGTTCAGTCCTGTGTTTTGTATTACTTAATTCTTGTTTGTTCATGTGCCAGCAGATAAAGAGCGAGCTCATTCACAAATCGCTTATTTTTCATGTTTTCTGTAGTTTTGTTGACAATAACATAAGATATATCTTACTGACCTAATGGAGGACCGAAACACTTCAATAAAAGGAAATGTTCTCCATTAAAAATTCCTGGTGAGAAAAAGTATCTTGCAAGAAAAGAAGCATAAACCCCTTTGTTCTAAGATGTGTAATCTAACTTATATTTCACTTTTTGCAATGTTTTGCTCGACCAACTGTGTTACCAAAATAACCCAAATTGGTTATTTTGTTACCAAACTCAAAATAGCAGTTATGGGTACCACAAATTGTGTTATTTTTAACCATTAGTTTTTATAGTGTAGCAAGAATCTGTAAATCAAGTCATAAAGTCAATGGACTGGAGCAGAAAATTAATCCTGTGTAACATTTCAAAATGATGTAAAAGAACAAAACATCTGCAGGCAGTTTATTATTATTATTATTATTGTATTTATTTGTAAATCTAGTTGTTCAAAGATCAAGATCAAACTCTCCACAAGGAGTATTTTATGTTTACGCATCTCTCCCATCATCCACGTACCGTCAAAGTCCAGCATGCCGTCGGAGTTCTTGTCTCCGTCCTTCAACAGCTCGTCAATTTCATCGTCTGTGATGGTTTCCCCGCTGCTGCGGATGATCAGGGCGAACTCATCTCTGTCGATGTATCCGTCACCGTTCCTGTAGGGACGCACGAGAAAACGCGGAATCATAAGCACGAAAGAGAAGAAGGCGTCTTCGAAACAGGCTCCAGTCCAAACTCCAGCCGCAGTGGACGCACTTGTCGAACACACGGAAGCACTCTGCCAACTCTTCCTCGCTCTTGCCGGCCTCGTCCTCCTTGAGCAGCCTCACCATCATGACCAAGAACTCCTCGAAGTCGATGCTGCCGCTGCCTGAAGATTGGCAAAACAAAAATAATAATAATTAAAAAAAATAAAAACAACCCCGAAATGTCTGTTTAGATGTTGTGAGCTCTGTTGGACTATGTCTGAACACACTTGAATTCCAAATTAGAAAAAAGATTTTAAAATATTCAATGATGCATTACAGAGTCCCATTGAAATTTTAGAAACACCCGCATCAAAACATTTATTAACAGCGACTTCTGATTATCTGTTTGCCAAATGGCTGATGGCAGCGCAGCGCTTTTGTGCGTAAAAGTAAAACGGCTGCGCGTTTTGCTCACCATCCTCATCGACCTCCTCGATGATTTCATCCAACTCTTCTCTTGTCGGGTTCTGGCCCAGCATCCTCATCACGGTACCCAACTCCTTGGTGCTGATGTCACCGCCACCGTCGGTGTCGAACAGGTCGAAGGCAGCTTTGAACTCTGGAGAAAATCAATATGGGATCTGGGCGCAGAGTTTGGCTAATAGACATTCATTAGATTGTGTGATTAGAACTTCTAAGCATCACATCACTAATGGCTACTTCTGTACTTTACGTGTAACAATGATTTGAAGCAATAATGAATTGCAGTTTATTAAAACATCAGCTATTTGAACAATTCAATGTTCAGCCCAGTATTTTATTCAGTGTTTAACATTAGACATTGAAAAACATAAGGAGCTGTTATTAGATTTGTGGTAGAGAAGGCTTGTGTTTGAGGAAGTGTAAAGTTTGAATGCGGCCAAAGTGCTAATGCTAACTGGATTGCTTAGCAGAACTTTCTTAACCCCTGAGACAGTTTGTTGTTTCCAGAAAGCTGTGATTGTCGAGGTTTACATCTCACCTAACTTGAATTGACTTTGAAAACTTATCACTATTACACTGATGTTTTATGCTCAAATTCTTTTTTTGTTTGTTTGTTTGTTTGTTATGATGAGTAACTGATCCTAGATCTATTTAGTTAAATAGGCATTATTCATTTGTTGGAATCTAACTCATTTAAACAAAGATTCCAATTGTCACATCAGCTTTTTTTTTTTTTTTTTCTTGACTAATTTCTAGCTGTCTGTTTTATCAGTGTACTCACCAGCCAGCATTTCCTCGCTCAGATAGGAGCGGGCCTCTTGTTGTGCGTCAGTCTGCAAGAAAACAGGGGTCACTTCACTCCAGACTTCATTACTGGACTCTATAAATCTGTGTTCAGCTGAATTGGGCTTCAGTCCACAGCAGTGGAGAGGATTGTCAGAGTCTGCTCTGACAACTTATCAATCATATTTTGACAGCAGATAATTGATTGAGAGGGGAAAAAAATGCTTAAAATACAAACAATAGCAACCATCTGTGTAGAGTTGTAGTGAAAAGTAAGAATTCTTGGGGTAAAAAACTTGAGCTCTCGTCAGTTTGAGGGATTTCTTTCAGGTTATGTTTGACAT
Source organism: Brachyrhaphis roseni (assembly GCA_903066815.1). Taxonomy (NCBI): domain Eukaryota; kingdom Metazoa; phylum Chordata; class Actinopteri; order Cyprinodontiformes; family Poeciliidae; genus Brachyrhaphis; species Brachyrhaphis roseni. The sequence goes on from CAEFZY010010476.1 coordinate 12,072, forward strand.
TGCTGTCAAGTTTGCTTCTATGGGTCACATGGTGCATCATAAATGCTCCGGTCTCAAAAGGACTTTATGGAGCTTGTTGAAAATTAGTCCAGCTATTTCAGGCTCAACACATTACACTCCCTGTATATGGCCCGGAGACATCCAATCCCCTGGAATCTGACTCCTAAGCAGAATCTGCACTTTCTCAGCTGACACTCCATCCTGCCCTTCATCAGCATGCAATGCTCAGCATTAGGAGTATTTGCAGGAGACTAACCTGTTAAGACTGAAATCAATTGTATTTTAAGAAGTCGATCAAAACGTTGCACAGATTATCCAAATTAGCAAATTTCAAATTCTAAATTCTAAAATTTCAAATTCTAAATTCTTCAAAAGAAAGAACAGATAAATGTTTACTGGGAGCCAAAAGAAAAAAGTTGCATCTCAACATCTCAGCCAAAGGATCTTTTTAATTATTCCATCATTACTACAGAACTTTAATGTGACTCATGGCTAATTAAACACCTGGTTCACCGATAAACACTGGACACCGTAGAATGGTCATTTACACAACACATTTTTCTTACCATGTTTGTGGATTATGCTTTCCCCCCCAATTATCCGACGTGAAAAGAAAAGCCCAAAGGAGTGGTCAATCCGTGTGCACCCCAACAGAGAGACTAGACATCAAGACAAGGTTCAGACACACTTTAAACGGGGGCAGCCAGGCCCCACCCACTGCATCTCACAGGATTCCAGATTTAGTATCCTGAACTTTTAGGGTTCTGGAGGGCCGGGGCTAGGCCAATCACTCCTTGGAGACTGAAGCTGTAGGTGCATGAAGCGACGGAGCTCGGAACAAAGGAGGCCTTTTAAGCAATTCTGAAATCGAGGGAAAACAGAGGAAAGTCGGAATCTGAGGGATCGTGGAGGGATCATGGAGGGATCATATCCCAGCATGATGCTGCAGAGTTGATGGAGCAAAGACAAACTGAAGGGATTCTATTAGAACAGTAACTAAGCTTTGTATTTTAAACTTGTGGATCCTGATAATCTTGCCAACAGGTTTAATGCGATGACTAAAAAATAACAGAGCTCTGATCAGCTGGTGTTTCCGGTCAGGCCTTGTAAACACAGGAGGGTCAACAAGAGAGGTGGAGGTCTTCATTTGATTGAAGTGGGTTGTTGGTTTTGAGGTGATGAAACTTCAACGTGTGCAGGGGCCAGGATGACTTGCATAGCTGATAGATTTTCAGCTGCAGAGAGATAGAGCCCCCCACCCGTTACATCCAAGGGCTGAGAAACCCAACCATGATGCTCCAAGTTTGGCTTCAGCTCCTGGGAGGTGGGGGGTCGACTTCACATTCAGTACAGGAGGATACTGAGAAGTTGGGCAGAGGAGATGGCAGGGGAGGGTTTTTCAGAGGTAGTGTGGGGGTTGCAGGCTATAAACCCTGAGGAAGACCAGCGTTGACTCATCCGCGTTGTGACTTCCTGTTTTATGCCTCCGACAGTGGCTGAGACTTTGGTCTCCGCGTTGGGAGACCTGTTTGTGAGCGAAAGTCATCAGATTTTATTCTAATCAGATATGACGCCTCAAAGGTATTAAATAATTATACAACAATTACCTTAATGTACATTAATGTACATTAAGGTAATTGTGCAGCAGGGAGGGTTTGATTGAGTTGAAAGTGGAGATAAAGTAGATGGGGCTTGAATTTCGTGTGACTTCGTGAGACCAGCTACAGTCGTGTCTGAGAAAAAGGAGGTTACATAGCGAGTTGGGATCAGGTTTAAATGTCCCAGCTGCTGTGTTTCCATTGACCTTAAAATTGTGCTAATTGGAATTGCGAAAATTAAATTCGCTTCATGAAAACATGGCATTTTTTCAATAAAATGTTTTTGTGCTAGGAGGAGGTGGTTTTACGGTCGTATTGAAAGTAGTGCATTTAAACTGAAACACTTTTTTCACATCACACCAGTCACGTGCAACCGGATGTAACTAGTGGCAAAAAAGACAAAGAAAATAACAGGGAGTGGTAGGAGGAAGATGGCGAGGCGTTTTTTTTAATGACTGCAATTACGAAATTGTGTTTTTTCAACATCAGCAAAATGGAAATACAGCTAGTGAAGGTGGGAAAGACAGGAAGGTGAACCTGTCAATTCACCTGTATGGTATGGATTTAGAAAAATGAGGAAAATAAGCAACAGAGTGAGGAAGAAGCTTGGTTTATTTATAGAGCAGAGCTCGTGGTGCGTAAGAGACTCGGGTCTGAGGGTGGGCAGGATGAAAGTGGGGGGTTGAAGCCAGCTGGTGTTGCATTTCTGGAGACACGGCAGCTGCCAACAGGACAGCTGAGGGGCTGGCGTAAGGAAGCGTCTTCGTCTTAAATGGTCTGAATGTATATTTATAGAAATCTTTAACAACACTCTGGGTTTTACATGAGAAGAAAGAGAGGAAGTGCTGACCGAGGGGGAGAGGCATGGAGATGTTCGACTAGGTTTGTACATTTTGTTAAACATTCATATTTGTAGCATTTAGTTTCTTCTTAGAGGGATTTATTTGATTTCTGAGGAAGGAATGTAGAGCTGGGCTCATCACTGGACGTTCTCCATCATCTTGAGAAACTCTGAAAGGAAAGAAAAGCGATCAGAATGTCCATTATCCAAACCAGCATAATTTTTTTTTTGTCCCCTCCAGGGGCTCTAGTGTCCCTTATATGAAAGTAGGCTGACAGGAAAGGGGGAAGGAGAGGGGGGAAGACATGTGGCAAATATCGTCAGGTCCGGGAGTCGAACCCGCGACGGCCACGTTGAGGACTCAAGGCCTCCAAATGTGGGTCGCGCTGACCCCTACACCACCACAGCACGCCCTTTAAACTTAATTTAATCATTTCTTTTCAGCTGCACATTATGTTTCAGCTTCAAATCGTTTATTTTCAATTCCAATTTTCTGTTCAGTTTAAAAAAGGAAACAACGGCCCAATCTAGTTATGTCATTTTCCATTTGAAAATGTCAACAATCTCACCATCAAAATCAATTTTTCCGTCTTTGTTTGAGTCTGATTCGCCAAACATTTCATCAATGTCTTCCTCTGCGACCTGCTCTCCAGTCATGTGGAGGATGTCTCCAAATTCTTCCCGGTCAATGAAGCCGTCTCCGTTCCTGCAAAGACAGAGAAAATGTGTTAAACTATCATATTCTTATTTATTTTTCTTTCATATGACCACACAAGCAAACAATTCATACATATATTTAAAGGTCAGGACTTGTTTTCTTTTTATCAATACTTGTATTGTTGTACCAAGATAGTTCACGAATAAATGTTTGTGAACTATATTGAATCTCATTGTAACAGCAACGTTGTCATAAAGGTGATTTACTTCAAGCAAACAACAAAATATGTTGAAATGTTTGTAATCTATGAGTGGAACAAAAACTTTCTTCCATCACATTAGAACGATTCATTTAAACAAGTTAAGTCTAATGCAATTAACTCTCTGAACTCTGCAGAAACTGCAGTTGGCAAACAAGACATGTCATCAAATGGTATTTGCTTATCCCTCAGTATTTAACATTCTTATATTTAAGTCTGATGGACCCAAGGGTTTAAATACTGAATGCTGTGTTTAGCTTAGGGAGAGTCATACTTGTCGAAAATGCGGAAACATTCTGAAAGCTCCTCTTCGCTCTTTCCGGCCTGGTCCTCCTTTAGCTGCTGCACCATCATGACCAGGAACTCCTCAAAGTCGATAGTACCGCTGCCTGAGAAGACATGGAGTCAGTGAGACACCAGGGTGGAACTCTGCTTCAGCTAACGCTCACCCCAAACTACACAAAACACAGGAAACTACCTACATAGTATGAAGATAAAACAATGGTTTACTTGCTCAAAGTACAACAGACAAATTACTTCAACTTTTTTTATCAGTGTGCATGGATCCACCCCTCCAGCCCATCAAATGCCTCCCTTGGAATCTACCTATACTGTATATGAATCAATAAATCAAGTTTATCTGTATGGCACATTTCAGTCATAAGGCAGTTCAAAGTTATAATAATAAAAAGTCACCAATTAAGAAAACCAGTAACAAATATTGCATTTTCATGAGTACCATCATCATTATCATTATCAATACACATCATATATGCTTGTCAATGTCCCATTTACTTTGGTCCAAAAGCAACTAAACAGGTTGGATTTTAGCCTTGATTTAAAGAAACTCTGTTTCGACTGTTTTGCAGTTTTCTGGACGTTTGTTCCAGATCTGAGGTGCGTAGAAGCTGAAAGCTTGAGAGGTCTGGAAGGTTGATACAACAAAAACAGATCTTCAATGTATTGTGGTGCTAAGCCGTTCAGTGATTTACAAACTAACAGAAGAATTTTAAAGTCTATTTTCTGAGCTACAGGGGACCAGATCAAATGTGTCCTACTCCAGTTTTGGCACCAATTAAGTGTCCTTCAAGTCTGAAATGTTTCCCTTCTTCATCACTTCTGATCTATATGATCCACATTTGCAGAGCCTATTACATCCTGATCAGTTCATCCATCACTTCTGATAAGATGTGTTGCAGCAGGAAAACATCTAAACCATGCATGCCACCGCCGTCTGAGCAGTCATGCATCACCGTTTGGATTTTCAGGCATAAAACCAAAGTACAGCAGAATCCATACCGTCTTCATCCACCTCCTCAATGATGGCATCCAGCTCCTCTCTAGATGGATTCTGGCCCAGCATCCTCATCACGGTGCCCAGCTCCTTGGTGCTGATGTCACCGCCACCATCTGTGTCGAACATGTCGAAGGCAGCCTTGAACTCTGACCAACAGGAAGAGAGGATTGAAATTCAGATAAGATGCATTTGCTGCCATGTTAGTTTTTCTTGGCCCTGTATTTCTAGAAGCACAGCATAAAGTACATTATTTTATTTCAGTCGGTTCAAATAGACAGGTTATTCAGCAAAACTGACAGAATTTACACAAGGGTACCAGACCTGAAATCATCTCCTCGGTCAGGAAGGAGCGGGCATCAGTTTGGGCGTCAGTGGGCTTGGAAGATCGTACGAAACCGGAGAGGAGACGAGGGAAAGGAGTAAAAAGTGTTTATTATGTCTGTTGAGTGACATCGAAGGAGTTATAACATTATTATACTGTAAGATAAGTCACTGCATTATGGCTTACTGCAAAGAGAAAGAGACGCTTAAAGCCACCTGAAATTATCACTGAGTAAAATTAAAAATGTACAACAAAGTAATGAAGGTAAACACTCAAATAAGAGAGAAAAAAGAACCAACAAAATGATTATGATGAAGCTTTTTGTCTATAACTGACAGTCATGTGGGAGATGTCTGAAGTTTTGATGGAAGTATTGAAGTTTAAAGCTATTTATCGTGATACATCACAGCAAAAAGCTATTTACATTTCCAATATCAAACTGTATTTCCTTACGAGATCTACTGTACACTCAATATCTTTGAGCTCCTGATCATTACATCCTTTATTTGATTTGTTTTTCAGTCAGTATAAACATTTACACACCAAATTCAAAAACACTTCATAACTTTTAAGCTGAAAAGGAGAGCAAGAAGATGAAATGTATTAAATCCACACTTTTATAAACGTTAACGGTTAACTCAGCTGATTTAATTTTCAACACAATTTCTCATTTTTCCTTTTTAAAGGAATCTCAACACTTTCTGAGTAATCAGTTACATAAAATTAACCAAGTTGAACATTGCTGAGTTGTGATTAGATATTTAACAATGTGTGTTTTTATTAACCTGGTCATCTATTGGCTCAGACTTATTTTTCTAGACTTATTCCTTCTGACATGGTAGAAAGAATTTATTGTCTGGGTTTCCCCTCACATAATACCAATCGACTTTGGGTTAGACTTAAACAAGATCTCCTTATTTGATCCAAGAACAAAGATGAATTAGAAATAGTTTGGTATCACTTCCTGTATCTCTGACCTCCTTTTAAAAGTCTCCTTTTCTGTAAAACTGCAATCAGGCTGAAGTTTGCTCTGCAGCTGTTTTATCTTTAAAAGAGTTATACATTTGAAAGAACCTGAACCTTGGAAAATGTACTAAATCAAGGAACAGTTAGAAAGGTTTTTATACAAGCATTGTTGCATGAATGGTGTATGGTGAATTCCCAGTTGGGTAGAAATTAGATTTTTCCCAGTCACTTACTGTGTTTGAGGTCAATATCCCATTGAAACCCAAAATAATGTAAAAGTTTCAACCATCTAACCCAAACTGACACCCTTAGTTCAGTTGATATAGGTCAAGATGTTTAGGAACAACCCAGAAAATCACCCAAAGCTCCAACCAGTCATATAGAACATAAGAAGCATGTTAACATCATCTTTGGAAATGGCCACAACTGCAGTTACACTATAAAAACAAGGGCAGTGCAAAAAACACCGTTTATATAGGCTCTAGATATTGTCCCAGAAAGAGAGGCCAAACATCCAGAATCAGCCATGGGCTTGTCTATGGCTACAAATAGCTTCTTTTCAGATTTCTTAAGGATATTTAACTACACGTCAGTGAATTTATACATACATATAGTGTATATAATCCTGTATATGTATAATTTTGAATTCAAACTCGTGAGTCTCATACTTGTTTTTAGAAATCGATGACTTTGTCTGTTTTATAATCAATCCCCCTCCTAAAGTAATGGCTCAAATCAGTCCGATGCACAAAGCTATAGGAAGGTAGATGGTTTCAAAATCATACGCCTTCAGATTTCTAAGTGCGCCAACATCTGTAAAGATGCACCACAAAAACGCCAGTGTTGGAGCGATTAGTGACCAAGGAGCAGGACGGTTCTGGAAATAGCTTTCTATAGCAAGACGCCAACTTTAATCCTGCTGCAGTTGGCTCAGCTCGTCAGTGTTGGCTCTTCAAGTGGAACGCCATGCAACTTCAGACCTGCTGTTCTTCATCTCCAGAGAGATATGTGAGCATGCTCGCCTAGTTTAAACATTCTAAAGCTTGTAACTTACTTGAGTACCTTCAAAGCTCGTTTTACATTTTATTTGTATCAAATAGGTAGATAATGTCAAACTGGGCTCTGTTTGGTACTTGTACAGCTCCAGGAAAGCTACTTTATAAATGCATAACTCACCTCAAGTTGGTGTGAAAACTAAATTACCAACGTTTCTAGCAGCCAGTGAGTTATTTTTTCATTTTCCTGAAAGCATTTTAAAATCTTTCAGATGACCATACGAGCCCATAGCCATAATTCACTTTGAGCTATTTTTAAGGTGAGACTTGGATGAGGATTTGAAAGGGATTTTCTCAAGGTGACTGTCCAAAATTAGAAAGCCAGCACAACTTCTCTCTTTACTCAGCTGTGCGCTTTTATGTTCGCATGGCTCCCTCCTGCATAAATGACGATCTTATGTAGTTCAGCTACTGCAGAAAACAAAAGCAGATTATATATAAAGAGCTATCAAGAGTTACAGAGACTTAACCTTTAAAGAGAAGTTGCAGGAATAGTTGTGCGCTCAGAGGATCTTTGTTTGCAGCATGTGCACCTTAAATTAAACTCGAAAGAATTTAAGTAATTCCAACATCTGAAAACCCAACTTGTGTGTAAATCCTGCTGCTCTCCAGAAGAAAAAAAAAGACTTGAAGTCCTAAAATTTGATAAAACAGTGTTCTTGAGATAATCATTTCCATCTTCTGGTTTCTTGTTTTAATGCCATCAAGATAAATCCTTGAAGATAAAAATCTTTGCGTGTCTCCTTCTGTCTTCAGGTTCTTACCATGGTTCCTGGTTTGGCTGGTCAGGCTCTTGTAGAAACAACAGGCAACTGTAAAGGAAACTTTCCCCTCCACGCAGTTCAGGTGGCACTGTGCCTTTCTTTCTTCCACTCCATAAATACCCTCTGTTCCACATATCATTTTACTAAAAATGATCAGGATTGGGCCAGAGAAGCCCTCCTCATCAGAACTGCCCAATCAAGTCCAGCTTTAGATTGTGCCCTGTTACAATCTATTCCTCCCTTGTGTGTAACCCTCTACCAGCTCTCCATTCTTAGATGACAGATAAGCCAACTGACATTTATATATAAAAAAACAAAAAAACAGAGGAAACACAGGGTAAGCTTCAGACAGCTGCAGCTTATTGTCAACTGAGCATCTCCTTAAAGTTGGACTCCAGATTTCATGTGCTGTGCAGGAACTGGAGGATGCGCCCACTCATATTGATTTATCAGAATATTCAGGGATTATCACCTCTCTGCAGGCACAGATTCTTAACCCTCCAACCAATTCCAGCTCCGTTGACACATCCATCTCTCTGTTTTTGCTGTCCACACTGCTGCTGACTTACTCTTGTTTCTATAACCTCTGCAGCCTGAGGAGTGTTGTGCTCTCATTCAGCTGCGCCACACGTTGTATCTCAGTTTAGCAATTTTCCTTCTTTGCTTATCGGCAAACACCAATTGACTTTGGGTTAGACTTTAACAAGATCTCCTTATTTCTCCTTATCGTATTCATTAATTAAATTAGTCTCCATACTGTTGTGTCTTACCTCTTCTGATTTCCACCTGTCTCTCGTTTCCCCGTGTATTTGTGTGTCTTTGTTTCCCTGCTGGGTCCTTGTCACTGTTGCAGCTCCCTGACTCTGTGTCCAGTTCTCATAGCTCACCTGTTGTTCCTGGTGTTTTGTTCCTTGAAGAACTACATTAAATGCATAAATTTTATCCTGGGTCTGACCACTATCTCAATCCTCATTCGCAAACTGTTTCATGACAGTTTTGGTCTTTGAAATACCAGAATTTGTACAGAACTTACTTTTGGCTGTCTGATGACATGAATTTAAAATAATAAATCATGTGTTCTGATCAGATTCTCAGTATTTAAGCCCTTTACTTTTGACCAAATACTTTTTTTGGTTATTTTTTACAAAAAACAGACATAAAATAAAGTGTACCTCTTCTTTGGACACCCCACCATGGTGGGCTTCCCTTATTTTAATTTCTGAAAGATGGCAACACTAGTTCACAGGTGTGAATACTTTTGCATTGGACTGCAAAAAAAACAAAACACGACAAACAACCATGCCTGCACACACTCACACTAATCAAACATTTTGATCAACACATCTTTTTCCACTCCCACCTTCTCTCTCACTCATGTCCCCGCCTCCCCCAGAGGACTCCAGCTTCCATTCTGTTCATCTTAGGTCACCCCCTCTTTCAGAGTCAGTCTGGTAACTAAGTGACAGCGACAGCTGAGGCTCTGCCTGGCCCAGGACTTCCCACAGTTACCCCTCCTCTACAGCAGGGTGAGAGAATGGGGTGTGGACAGGTGAGAGGGCCTGGTTTGTGAAATAAAGACAGTAAGAAAACACTTTTTCTTGTTGTTGTCCTTACTGCTCTCTTTTCATCTTCCCGCCATCTCCTTCATCTCCTATTCCTGACATTCCCTCGAGGAGCATCTGCTCCCTGTAGATAAACACCACCTAAATAAGGCTAAAGGTCTGCAGCTTCTCCTCCCATTCTTATCACTTTTGCTCTTCTAACATGCTTTTGTTCGACAAGTTCTTCTTTGAGATTACACCATTATGTGAATTTGGTCTGAAGCCCTTCAGTTCTAAGTTGCAAACAGCAGCACGTCATCTCCACAGAGGAGACTGAGATGGTTGAAACCAACAGCACCGACGAAGAGAAGGCCCCC